>CALNHX010004455.1:0-127309 GCA_940337035.1 Agriotes lineatus
CTCCCTTTGCTCGCCTGTGAGAAGGCGATGGACAAATTTGGCTACAACTTTTCTCATGTGCAAATCTTTGGATAAAATCCTCTGAATTAAACTCCATGATATTCCAGACATCTCACAGAGTTGATCAATGGTTCCCATTGATTTTGTCGACGTTTTCGTCATTCTTGATGTTGAGGGGCGTCTTGAACGGGGTTGGTCTTCAATTGACATTTCTCCATTTTTAAAACGTGAAAACCACTCGTAGACTCTGGTTTTACTTAGGGCAGCATCCCCATATGCAGTCTCGAGCATTATAATAGTTTCCGCGGCCGATTTCCCCAACAGGAAACAAAATTTCACAGCCGCACGTTGCTCTTGACAATCGGCCATCACGTTTTCGGCAAAATGGAAAAAGTTGTTTCACTACACAAATTCCCACGGACGAACCGATGCACTCACAATGACAGAACTTCGCATACTAACTCAGGAGACGTGTCCCTACCGGACACCTGGTCGAACAATGAGTTTCCCCACTCTCCCTCCCCGCCGCAACCCAATTCCCGTTACTTTTGGGTCCCCCCTCGTACAGTTTGTCAATAGCTTAGCTTAAAAGAGCAAAACTGGAAATCAGTGTATAAAATTAAAATTGCTAATGTAAATAGTCAGTGAGACTTTAGTCCAACAATTTTCAGAATTTTTAACAAATACTTGCCAAAAATGGTTTTACAAAATTTATTCAAAAATAAGGTGTTTTACAACAATCCTATTAGTATTAAGTAATTATGATTGTAAATATAAAGAATTAAATAAAAACCAAAAACCAAGTTACGATCAAACTTTAATTCAAACACTGAAATCATAACAAAAAAAAATCATTAAATAATAAAATCAAAGCAATGTGGATATTTACAATGAAATTGAAAGTAATCTTTCCAAAAATGTACGGTTGTCATATGACCAGACATTTATGGTCAATTTGATACACTGAGAATATCTGTACACAAAAAAAATAATAATCAGTATTTGTTATAATAAATATCGATTTCATAATTCTTCGGTCCCAGTTTGTGTAACTCAATAAGATTATGCAAGTTTGGTTTTAACATGTCTTCTGTAAAAAGTAGGTTCTTGCTATGGAACCAGTTCTACATATCTGTCTTTCTAGATGTTGATGTAGGGCATTTTTCTGCCTGAAGCTCAGACGCATTATCAATTACTAATCGAGGAGATAAATTTGGAATTAGTTTTTCAACAAACCATTTTTTGTAATTGGCACAGTTTATTTCACAATGGTAATCTCCAGTTACAGAACTTGATTTAAAAATCGCCTCCAGGTACTAAACCATTGTCTCCACCAGCATAGACAATGATATGTCTTTGTCCTTTGGATGCAGTTTTTCTTAAATATCTATTGGAGTTATCCGACCAGGCTTTATCAACCAAATAGATTTCAGGGCTCGCCTGCGGCTTACCCTGGAAGCTTGGGGAGACCTGCAAAACACTTTCCGTTCATGTATCGTACAATATTTTTTTACGACATCCAAGTCCATACTTTCAAGCTTGCGAATTCACTTTTTATTTTTATTTTATTTTACACAATTCAGGTAAGTAACAGGTAAGCATATTTACACACACTTACCCTTTGACAACCTACCTACCACGAAATTACATGAAAGTATACAGCAAAACAATAACAAATAATATCTTAAACTATGAACAAGAAAATAGTAGGAAAAACAGATTTTGAAGTGTATAATTGCAAGTTATATGTTAGTAATTTAATTAGATTAAAGCCGACATTTTTCTTTTGAACTCATTCAGTGTGCAGTTGAACAAATCAGGGCATAGCGGATTAATATTGTAATTATTGAAACTAAGAGAAAGCCTATGAACTGAAGAATTAAATGAAGATTTGGTGTGCAAAAACGGTACCGTAAAAACATCAGTACTCCTCGTCGTCCGCAGTGGAACTCGAAGACGAAACTCTGATAAAAGTTCAGAACAGTCAATTATGTTATTAAAGAGTTTAAAGAGCGTACACATATCTATCAATTTTCTTCTTGAGGCAAGTGTTTGAAATGTGAAAAATCGACAAATTTATGCTTCATGTATCTATTAAATCTGTTCTGAATTCTTTCAATTCGAGTTACGTAAATATTGTACTGAGGATTCCACACGGGCGACGCAAATTCTAATATACTGCGGACCATGGAGCAGTACAACAGTCTCAATGAGGCAATGTGCTTAAAAGATTTACAAGTTCTAATTAAAAACCCCAGCATTTTATAAGCTTTGCGCGTCATCATATCAATGTGAACGTCGAAGAGAAGTTTGTTATCTAACGTTACACCTAGGTCTTTAACAGTAGAGACTTTGTTTATATGATCGTTGTCGATATGATAAGCATAATTAATTTTGTTGCGATTTCTAGTAAATTTTATATATGAACATTTGTCAATATTTAAGGTCAAACGATTCCTATAGCAGTAAGCTACAAAGTTATTAATGTCTGATTGTAAATTGTGACAATCCTTATTTTTTAATATATTTTTAGATCGTCGGCATATAATATAAAATTGGAATTTTTGAAACAACTGGAAATGTCATTTATATAAAGAATACAGAAGAGAGGCCCGAAATGCGATCCTTGTGGGACTCCTGATGTTATATTTGCTGCTGTCGATGTGAAACCGTTTACAGCTACACACTGGGTTCTATTATTTAGATACGACGTTATCCATCTAAGTAAATCACCGTGTATACCAATGTCATTTAATTTTTTTTATCAATAAAGAGTGGTCAATCTTATCAAATGCTTTACTGAAATCGGTATAGACGGAGTGTACCTCAGAACGTCCATCCATAGTAGGATTGCCAACTTTTAAAAATGCTCGGCGAGGACAACCTATTAACGGAACACATTTAAAGTAGTGGTTCACTTGCTCATAAAAACTATATTTAAATGCGAAAGAAAACAATTTAAACTGCTTTAAACTTCAATATTATATTCAAATGTTTACATATTTTTGGTATACATTGTTGGTTATCATATGGAACAAAGGAACACTTAAAAATATAAAATAAAATCTTACTCCTTGGCTATATGCAAAGATAACAAAAAAATCGTATATTTTTTAATTACTTATTACAATCTTTTGTATATATATTTTTGGTTACTCTTTGCACAATTTAACAGACATTTGAAGACCTTGGGGCAAGAAGGTGTTAAGCCACAAACATGTAAATGTGAGAAAATTGCATTTAAACCTTTTATTCAAATCTTGAAATCGGAGTTGGTATACTATTAGTACGATTTTGTGTGGAACTTGATTTGAAACAGAAGTAATAAAACATATGTAACTTTGAAAGGTATTTTTTAAGCTCTTCATTAAAAAAATACAAAAAATTGGAAAAAAAGTGGCTTGTACCGTTTTTCTTTCTAAACTTTTAAAATTAACTTTAGAACTCACAATCATAATTGTTACTAATGATCTTCGTCACTACAGTCTTCTACATCACCTAGGTGTTCTACATCGCTGATCTCTTCGAACTGTTCTATATTCTGTTCTTCGGAATGGTCTTCTTCCTTACTTTCGTTCAGAGCTCCTATGTCTTGGTAAAACTGAAGGTAGGTAGGTGAAATGTATTCAATGAGTTTAGAAAGATTTTGAATTTTTTTCTGGTTCAAGGCAACCGGAGCAGAATACTTTTTCTTTAAATCTCTTGAAAGTAATATTGATCTTCTTGATCCTTTTCTCCCAATATTAACTGCCTTATATTCCTCATTTACACGATGTTTTATATTCATTATGTTGGGGTTTTCAAAAGAAAATTTGAAACAACGAATTTTATTGAACTTCAGTTTTTCTTTGTCATCTCTCATAGATTTTTTAACAATTTGTGTCTGAATATTCTTAAATGAAAGTATATTTTCTTGTGTTAGTACAGTTACCTGAAAAGGGTTAGTTCGTTTGCTTTTTTCTACAGCCTTGTACCACTGTTCGGGAGTATAAACCTCTTTTAAGTAGTGACGTTTGTACTTTTCAATTATTGCAAAATCGCGATCACTAGGCAAGTGGGTGTGTCCAACAACCAAAAATTTATGTTCTATGCTTTCGAATATCCCCTCCTTCACTAACTGTTGCCATAAGCACATCATAGACCAGTTCTTATTTTGGCCACTGCAGTTGTCTGTGAAAGCTATAAGTTTTGTAGCTGTAGCAGGCTTGTGGTATTGAAAATATTTGTACAGTATACTGGCAATTTCATCACTACCACAGTCTTTTTAGTATTCCTGTGGCAGCAGTTATTTTGGATTTAACCTTATTGATATGTCGTTCCCACGTTAGGTTATTGGTAATTTCAAGTCCAAGGAAAGTTGCTTTTGGTTTCTCTTGAATTACTGCATTGTTAAGTACAAGTTGTCTGTTATGGTTCACTTGGTTTCTATATATAATCATATAGCTCGTTTCTTGCGTATTTGGTGTCAATTTGTTAAGTCTCAACCATTCCCCTAGTTTATCCATATCTTCTTGCATCATTTTGAAAAGATGCGTTAGGCTTTCGCTGATATAGAAAATGGTGGTGTCGTCTGCAAATAGTACTATTTCCCCTTTTATACCACACTGATGTATATCATTTATGTAAATAAGGAACATAAGTGGTCCCAATACTGATCCTTGAGGTACTCCTATTGTTTGCATTTTTGACTCTCCCATTTTTCCATTTACACTTACACATTGTTCTCTATTAGCTAGATAACTAGCAAACCATTCTAATGTTCTTCCTCTAATTCCTGTCGCTTCTAACTTCCTAATCAATATTTCGTGGTCAACGGTGTCGAATGCTTTTTTTAGATCGATAAATGATCAAAGTCATCCCGCCAAACAAAATCTTAACCTCACATTTTCATGAGTGTTTTTTCTAGGATTATTTACCAGAAATGTGGTCCCTAGGCATGTACCTTTTAACGACAATGCGCTAAATTACATAAAAAATAAACATAAGAGCTACGCACCTTAATTTTTTGCCACTTCACTAAATACCAGTTTTTGAACCAGCTAACATTTCACCTCTGCACAGAAAAATACTATTAAGATAGACATGGCTAAGCAGGCAAATAATATTGCATGTCTACCTATGCAGCCATCTATGATGCGTTAGAATTACGTTTCCCTGGATCAGGAATTTAAAATTGCGCAAAATTTGAAAATAAACACGGCTGATCAAAGTCAAAGTCGGGGTGTTTTATAGTACTAAAATTCTATAAAGGTCCTTTATTTTTCAAGTCCTTATAAAACAGCTTTTTTAAATTTCCGAACAAATAGTTATTGAGTATATTTGTTAATAAAAAAAAGTGCAAAACATCCCCCGTTTTCGTTCCGACTACAATCCGATGTAGTCTTAAGCATCTCTTTCACGAAAGCTTATACAGTTTGTAGGTATGGTATGTGTCTATCGAGGAGAATCATCGGCACGACCATCACTCCTATTTTAACAGGAGAGGTCTTTAATGTGTATTAACACCAGCAAGACTAATGCTTCTCAAATTAATGAGAAGGAATGATTTTCAATGTTAAACACATTATTGTTCGATATTACTGGAAGTTGTGAATAGATGGAAGACTCCCAAAACCGAGAAATGTGAATATTTGGCAGCACTCAGTTGCACGTCAACTTTCGTGGGTCATCAATCTCTGTGTCCACTCGAGATCTCACGAGTTCAGATTTAAGAACAACTGCATTCTCAATCAAAATAGATGGGAATCGAATAAAAACCTCTTAATTATCAGTCAGGTTCTTAACCATTAGAGTCTTGTTCATTAAAATTTCTAATCGGTTATAATAAAATAATACATAAAATTGCGCAATATTACAAAAATATAAGCAGTAAAAAGTGGTTGCGTGCTGTTGGAAATCGAACTCTGATTCTTTTGAATGGGTAACGAAAGCTGTATCAACAGAGCTATTGTGTTATGTAACAAATACGGTATCCTATTGAACATATATAATGATTATACTTTCTGAAGTTAATTTTTGCAAAAAATTTTTAATAATTAAGAATGAAATTTTATTTACCACTTACTTAATACAATAACACATTTCCTGAACATGAATATGAAACGATACAATACAATATACAAACAACTTTATCTACGACCACTACTAAAAGTAGGCCTTTTAGCGCTAGCTTGTTTCACTAAAAGTGACGTTTTATAGTTTACCGTGGTTAAAGAAATCAGCTGTTTACTTTTAGCTCTAGTGCTAAAAGTGAAGTGAGGTTATAAAACTACAATTTCGAACTGGAAGTGAGGTTGTAAAGTTATTCTAGTGGCTTTGTGCGTTACAGGTAAAGTGTTTTTGAAATAATTAAAGCGTCATGTAATGAATACACTCAGATGTGGAGTATTAATAATTACATTTCGTAACTGATCTTGACAGCACTGGCTTCGCAAACATTTGCCCGCCTGCGCATGGTCTACTATTTATTATGACATAAATTAGAAGTGTCGTAGATGCAAACATTTGTTAAATCGATATTTATGGATTAATAACGGTAAAATTAAGGTCGTAGATAAACTATTGTATGCAACGCGTGCTAAAAGTCGTTTATGCACGAGACATGTTATGAAACTCAGCCTTCGGCTTCGTTTTATAATTTTCATGTCTCGTGCATAAACGTCGACATTTAGCACTTGTTGCATAAATAGCTATTATTAGCAAAAAAAGCTAGTTTTTACAACGATACACTTAAAAGAAACAACAAACAACAATAACACCTATCCCCAATACTTAAACAAATATATATAATAAATTTATCTATATTTATATATGATGTATGTATGTATGTATTATCTGTAACCTCATTTACCTTGCAGTGTAGAGTCTGGTGCTTCGTATGCTAGCATCTGGCGGATTAGGGTTACAGAGTTGGAGCGTGCCTTTTGTGCTTGCGCAGCAACTGTTATAACTACATCTGACATATTCACATAACTTATTTTTAAATTCTGTTAAACTGCTACATAATTTGATTATCATTGGCATACTATTTTATTCAATACAAGACTTTCAAAAAAAGAAAGACTTTTGAGATCTGTTACTTCTAGTAGTTTGTAAGTAAGTAAGTTTATTTATTTAGCAGAATATACTAGTACATAGAATCATTATTATTATATCTTAACTTATTTATCATTAATAACATCAATATTAGTAGTATTGTTTCACAAAGCTGCTTAAATATTTTTTAAAACTATAAATGTTTGTCATCATTTTTACATCTTGAGAAAATAATTTATAGACTTTTAGCCCCTTGTAATACATAGAATTTTGTGTACTCGCTTTATTTAATTTAGGCAGCCTAAAATCAAATCTATTCCTTGTTTTATATTGATGAAGGTCAGCATTTAGTATGAAATTATCCGACATATAATTTGGTAATAAATTATTAACAGCTTTGTAATTCAAAACCACTGTATTAAAATAAATACGTTGTTTGATACTTAGCCACTGTAACGTATTTAGCATTAACTTAATATTCGTATATTTAGAACATCGTAAAATATTTTGCATCGCTCTGTTTTGTTGTTTTTGCAACCTTTGTAAATCCGATTCGTAACAAAGAAAGAAGATACTTGCACAGTAATCAAAGTGTGGCGCAATAATGATTTTATAGACTAGAATTCTAGAATTAATACTTAGTTTACTAGTTATTCTTCCCAAAAATTTATTTTTTTAGCAACTTTCTTAATGATAAAATTTATATAACTACTAAAAGTAAGTCTATTATCTATAATAACTCCCAGATACTTAATTTCAGGCACTTGTTCTATTTCTGGACCGTCTATTTTTACTTTAACAGTTATATTTTCACTATTACTTTTATTTGATATAATTATGCACTTTGTTTTGGCAATATTTAATTTTAGTTTATTGATTTGTAACCACTGTGATATTATCTTAAGATCTAGATTTATTTTATTGATGGCATCAGTAGTATGTTCCCCAGTTACCCAAACTAATGTGTCGTCAGCAAACAAATTTAGCGAGCAGGATTAAAACTAAATTATAGAGTAAGTTGCAGATTAAAACTAAATTACTAAGCTAAAACTTAAATATGCCTCGCCCCAATATCAGCCTCAACTCTCGGTAAATTTAAAGCATATTTACACATATTTAAAAATATCTTTATTTTGAGGTTAAAAAAATCAACATATCCACTTACAATATTTGCATATTTACATATTCGATAAATTGGTGAATTCATTAATGAATTTGTTCGAGATGGTGGAAGATAAAATATTTGATTGCAGCGGGAAACTTGTCTGGGTACAAGAAAGCGTAATTTGTGTAATATTGGACTAATATCAGTTTCGTTGTTAACCCTTTATAGGGCAAAAGGTTGGCAAATGATTTTAAAACCCAGTATTTTGAATACATGTTTATTGTAACACACTATAACTAGATTAAATGAAATTTTTGAAAAAAAATCAAAATTTTCTGATTTTTTGGGTGGGAAATTATTATCCCAATGCCCGTTTACCATTTTACAAAAATAGGTAGCTCTTGTCACTTTGAAGTGTGAAACACTGCAAAACAATCTTTACAGAGAGCAACATTGCACATTTTACAAACTAAATTACTTCTTTTTTCCTTTTTCTTAGTGCTACAATTTGCACATCTTCGGTAGGTTGATATTTTTTCAGGCAGGTGACTTCCTACATTGACCAGTCTTGTTGTATTACTAACTGTAGCTTGTCCAGTACTGCTGTTTCTTTTCTTGGCAAATCCTTTCATAGGAAAATATCCAGGTCGCTTTTTTGAGGAAAAGTTTGCTATTAGATCGTTGACAAGAACAGATCTGAATTGTAGATGGGTCTTATATTTTAGATTCTGTTTTTTCATGTTTTCTTTGTACATGATGTAACTATTTACAATACTACAATCTAAAAAGTAATAAAATAACTTTATCCACCACCTCCTAGATTTTTGCGCAACGCTATATACAGCCAAATGCTGGTCCAGCCTGTCTACGCCTCCCATAAATTTATTATACGTAGCGATGGATGGTGGACAGGGCACTTCTTCTTGGACTCCTTTTGTATTTCGTCTCAGCACGGATGCATTATCTGATGGATTATGCATGCTGGACAATACACAAACTGGAGTTTTTCCACGATCAAGCCATTTGCTTGCGCTAAGATCTTCGGACATGGCATAATCCATTTCTAATCGCTTCATGTTTTTATTAGATTTTAGGTGATTGCTGGGAAAATATTTCCTATTTTGTCTAAATGTACCGCATCCAAACAATTTCTTTTTTAGCAGTTGTAATAAAAGGGGTAGTGGTAAAAAAATTATCGAAAAACAGACAATACCACATTCCTTCGAGAAACTGGGAAAGTCGAAGGACTACACTTTCCCCTAGATTTTTGGTAATGGTACCTTCGGGATTTTTGCCAGTATACACTTCAAAAGCTATCATATACCCCGTTGCAGCACAACACATAGCCCAAACCTTGAAGCCCCTTTTTATAGGTTTTAGGGGCATGTATTGCTTCATGGTGGTCCGTCCCTTGAATGCAACCATGCTTTCATCAATCGAGATATTTCTTGATGGTGAAAATGCTTCGGAAAATTTCTGTGACAGGTGATCCAATAACGGTCTTACTTTATAGAGCCGATCAAATTTTGGTGTACCACGTTCAGGCATCTTACTGTTGTCAGCAATATGTAGAAGACGTAAAATACACAGAAAGCGTTTGACGGACATAACGCGTGCAACTCGTTCACAATGAAAGTTTTCGTCAGTGGACCAGTACAATCGTAAACTTGGCAGGGAATGAAATCCCATGAAAATGATTATACCTAACCATGCCCTAAATTCTAATAAATCTAAACCTAATTCTACATTCTTTTGTTGACCATACAAATTACTTTGTTTTATAATTTCCTGCATAAAATCCTGTGTAAAAAATAGCATAAAATATTCGAGTGGCGATAAATACCGATTCAGGTTCATTTTACAACCAAATGGTTGTTGAAAAACACAATTATTATACATTTTGGGATCCCTAGCCTGTTTTGTCCATTTTATATCTATATTAGCACTAGTATCAGTGTCTGATGAAGTATCCAGCCCATTGTCACTGCCTTCGCTAACATCCATAACCGACACTGCATCGTCTTTGTCATCGGCATCAGAAGGTAAATAATCTGAACCGCTAGATTCACTGTTCTGATCCTTCGATGTACTTGGACCAGCTTTGTTTCTTCTATTTTGTCTTGTCTCAACCACATCGCGATGAGAATAGGGTGCACTCAGTGGTAACACATCTTCTGCATCGGAGTCGCCCCCAATATCGGAACATACTGCTTGCTCTTCAGTAATTTCAATAAATGAATTACTAGCCAGTTCTACTAACTCTGCATGGGAAAGAGCTCGGCGATTTTCGTAATTTCTTGCCATCCTGAAATATTTTATAGTTTGATTTCATGGCATACTAACACTGTACTAGAGTGCATCGATAAAAACGAAAATATTATCTAAGTGAATCGAAAAATTTGAAAACCAATACTTTGAACTGATAAAATATACAATTTACGTGATAAAAAAGCAAAATAAACATTTTCAGTACTAGCTATTAGGAAAAAAGTTAGTCTTGTGGAAGTCCTACGTAACCTAACAATGACAATACCAAACAAATTTTTTATCTGTAATACCAATATGAGCACTATTTGTTAAACTAATATTGCACAATTATAGCAGAATCCTTTCTAAATACATTACATGCTAATTTACTCACCTTAAACATACAGTAAAAACAGAAAAACCACTTCAAACTATATGCAACAACAATATACGTCATTCTACACCACACGAAACCTATGGGCGAATAATTTCCCACTTTGACAGATCAGCTGGCATAATAGTTAAAATAACGAATATAGAGGCGCTGCAATGTGGTAGTGGCTCCAGTACCATCTCAGGGCATCTACATTTGTAGGTGGGAATATATTTTCCCAATGAAGCTACAGGTACAGTAGGTGGGAAATTATTTACCCACTGCGCTGTAAAGGGTTAAACACCTTTGTAATATATGCTTTAGCTCGCCCACGTAAAACAGGCTTTAGCTGACTGATTATATTTCCTATGCTGGCGCATGCCTGCGGCAGTTCACGTTGGAGCACCGCACCGGTTTGACATATGTAATGTTTGTTGTCAATAAAGACTAATTATTGCACCACTTCATTCATTACAAACATATAACATGGCGCAGTCGATTTAAATAAACAAATAAAACTGGTGAAAGAAATAAAATTACGTGAACTCGGGAAGTAAATACTAAAACAAAAACAATTCGCGGAAATTCAAGATGGAGTTCCTAAAACAGCCGAAGCCAATGAATATGGAAGGTGATTTAGGAGTGAATTGGAAAGTATTTCAAGATGATTATAATATCTACATGATGGCTACAGGTGGTAGTGAAAAACGAAAACCAGTGCAAGCAGCAGTACTTCTTCACTGTATGGGACGGGAGGCAAAGGCAATCCTGGAAACCTTAGAAATTACTGCAGAAGAGAAAAAGGACCCTGAAGAAATTCTAAAATATTTGCATGGGTATTTTATACCAAAAACAAATACGAGTATCGAACGCCATAAATTTAACACCAGAGTTCAACTGCCAGGTGAAACATTCGATGCATTTTTGGGTGATCTGAGAAAAATTGCGGCAAATTGTGACTACGCAACCCTCAAAGATGGATTAATAAAGGACAGAATAGTGTGCGGCATAAGAGAAAAAAGAATAAAGGACCGTCTGCTACGGGAATCTGACCTCGATTTAAACAAAGCAATTGGCATATGCAAAGCGGCTGAACAAACAGAGGCCCACATCAAACAATTAGTGGAGAAGACAGAAGAATTGGAAGTTGGTGAAATAAGAAAAAGATGGAACCAGAAACAACGCCCACGTACCGGAAACCATGAAAGCAGGCCTACAGCAAGCAGCAGCAACGTGAGTAGCGCGAACAAGCAAAATCCAGGAAACGACCATCAAGGCAGGCAATCGAATTCAAATGGCAGCCAAGGACGCAACGATTCTTGCGGACGCTGTGGATTCAAGCATGGAAGCAAGTGCCCAGCTTATGGTAAAACGTGCAGTAAATGTAAGAGACCTAATCATTTTGCTAGGGAATGTAAATCACAAATTTCTAGAAATGTGCACGCTGTAGAAAGTAGTAATAATGAAACGACAGGTACTGAAGAGGTAGAGACTTATATTTTAGGTTCGCTCGAAGTAAATGTAATAAATAAAGAAAACGATTGGTATCAAAAAGTAGAAATTTTTGAATGTAACAAAAACATTCAGTGTAAATTAGACACGGGAGCTCACATAAATGTAATTCCAAAACATATTTTTCTGGCATTGGGACTAGATAAAAAAATAGAAAGATGTAATATCGTAGTAAAGAATTATGGGGGCGATAAATTAAAAGTTATTGGTTCATGCAAATTACTTGTAAAGGTAAATAAGCTAATTGAAACTTTGAATTTTGTTATAATTGATACAGATGTAAAATCAGTTCCCATTTTAGGTATACACAGTATACAGTTATTAAAATTAGTAAAGCTAAATGTTGATGAAATTGAATGTATTAATAATGAAAAGCCTTGTGATATTCAGGAGCTAATTAACGAACATGCTGACCTATTTAAAGGTGTGGGAAAAATAAAAATGGAACCATGTGAATTTAAACTAAAAGAAAATTATCAATCGGTAACTGTACCTTGCAGGAAAGTTCCATACCAACAATTAAAATTGTTGGAAAATGAATTACAACGAATGGTTAATGATGAAATCATATGCGCAATAACTGAACCAACGGAGTTTGTAAATCCAATAGTGTTAGTAAATAAACCTAATGGTAAAATTAGAATATGTCTGGATCCACAAAATTTGAATGAGTCAATCTTACGGGAGCATTATCAATTACCAACTTTTGAAGAACTCACTCATGATTTAAAAGGCATGAAATATTTTTCAGTTCTTGACGCAAACAAGGGTTTTTGGCAGATCGAATTAAGTGAATTTTCCTCAAAATTAACTACGTTTGCCACTCCTTTCGGGAGGTTTCGTTTTCTAAGATTACCTTTTGGCTTGTCCTGTGCACCTGAAATTTTTCATAGAGTGTTTTAGAAATATTTAAAGATATAAAAGGAGTCAAAATATATATCGACGATTTAATTATTTTTGGCAGCACAATATCAGAGCATGACAAAATTCTGAAACAAGTTTTAGTAAGGGCTAATGAAAAAGGGGTAAAATTAAACAAAGACAAGTGTAAGTTCAGGCTAATTGAAATAAAATATGTAGGTCATATTTTGACAAGCATGGGTATCAAAGCCGACACCGATAAAATTGAAGCTATAAAACAAATTCCCAAACCACAAAATTCTAAAGAATTGTCTCGCTTTTTAGGCATGGTTACTTATGTATCAAAATTTATTCCTAATTTAAGCAACTTAACGTATAATCTCAGACAGTTAACTAAGAAAAATGTAGAATGGTTATGGTGTCATAATCACGAAAGTGAATTTAATAATTTAAAAGAAAAACTTTCAAATAGTCCAGTATTACAGTATTATAATCCAGAAGAAACCGTAACTCTTTCGGTAGATAGCTCAAAGAATGGGTTAGGAGCCGTAATCTTACAAAAAGATGGCCCAGTAGCATACACTTCCAAATCACTAACAGAAGCTCAAATTAAATATGCTCAAATTGAAAAGGAGCTACTGGCAATAGCGTTTGGTTGTCAACGTTTCCATCAGTACTTATATGGTAAACAATTTTTAGTTGAGACAGACCACAAACCACTGGAGGCAATTTTTATCAAACCTCTGAATAAGTGTCCACTCAGATTACAAAGACTTTTACTAAATTTGCAAATGTATAACTTTAAAGTCAGATATAAACCAGGTTCACAACTTTTTTTAGCTGATGCTCTTTCGAGATCAAGTTATGATGACAAAAATTTTATAATTAGCGAATCCGAACTTGAAGCGCAAGTTAATTTAATAGATTACATAAGCATAAGTAAAAAACAATTTGATAATGTGGCTAAAGAAACAAAAAAGGATGACGAATTAGTAGAATTATTACGAGTTATTAAAGAGGGCTGGCCGGAAAACAAACAACAACTGGCAAACATTATAAAGCCTTATTGGAAATATCGTCACGAATTAGTTGAAGCAAAAAATCTTATTTTTAGAAACAATCAAATTGTAATTCCAAAATCGTTAAGATCAGAAATGATAAATCGTTTACATTACAATCATATGGGAATCAATAAAACTCTTTTAAGAGCAAGTGAATTAATTTTTTGGCCTTTCATGAATAAAGAAATAACAGATGTAATTAAAAATTGTCCAACTTGTCTGACACATCATAACAGTCAGCAGAAAGAATCTATAATTTGTAAGGAAATTCCTAACAGACCATGGAAATTCGTAGCAACTGATCTTTTTCAGTTTAAAGGTAAAGAATACCTACTAGTGGTCGACGTTTATTCAAAATTTCCAGAATTATGTTGTCTTAATAATAATTCGACAAGTGAAATCATAGTTCATCACATGAAATCCATATTTGCACGACATGGAAAACCAGATTTATTATATTCGGATAATGGTCCACAATTTGTTAATCAAAACTTTCAAAATTTTTTGAAAAATTGGGAAATAACGCATCAAACAAGTACTCCCAGGTATCCTCAATCTAACGGTTTTATTGAACGACATGTTCAAACACTAAAAAACCTAATGAAAAAAGCGTTACATGATAATAAAGATGTTTATTTAACATTATTGGAATATCGAAACACACCGATTGGTCATAATTTACCTTCTCCAGCACAATTACTTTTTGGTAGGCGTCTAAAAGGTCACTTACCGATACAAGAAAATCTTTTAAAACCTAATTTCAATACAAGTAAATATGATGAGCACTTGAAAATAAGTCAGCACACTCAAAAACTTTATTATAACAGAAATGCTAAGGACATCTCAAATCTCAATCCAATGGATCTAGTAATGATACAATTAGAAAATAAAAAATGGGCATGTGGTAAAATACTTGATATTGATAAAGATAGACCTAGATCATACTTAGTACAGTTAGATAATAGCGATAAAAAATTCATAAGGAATAGGAAATTTTTACGCAAATTTACCACTAACAATTTTGTAACAGACAATAATTATGATGAATTATTAAATAGTTTTATACCGAATAATAATGAAACTCGATCAGAAGACAATAACAGTAATAATACTTCGATAAAGGAAAAAGAGGATGTAAGTAGTAATAGTGAAAATGTAAGTAATACTGAAATTATAAATAATAGTGGAAAAATAAAACCTATTGTGACACGATCCCGATATGGTAGGATCATACACAAACCTAACCATTTAAGAGATTTTGTATAAGGTATTCTATTTTCATTATTTTAAGTAAAACTGTAAACTTGTTAAGTTAGAACTTTTTATAATAATTAGTTTGTAAACCATAGTTTTGATATTTTGAATTATTCTGTATTTATGTTGTATTACTATATCTTAAGGTTAAACAATAAGAATAGTTTATATAAAAGAAGGGAGATGTAATATATGCTTTAGCTCGCCCACGTAAAACAGGCTTTAGCTGACTGGCGCATGCCTGCGGCAGTTCACGTTGGAGCACGGCACCGGTTTGACATATGTAATGTTTGTTGTCAATAAAGACTAATTATTGCACCACTTCATTCATTACAAACATATAACAACCTTGTGTAAAAATACAAGTGCTGCCAAATAACGCCGTTTCTCTAAAGTTATAATACCTGAATATTTCTTTAATAACTCTGAGTAATGCGAATATAAGGGGTAGTATCCTGTTTCTTTGAAATACAAGTATTTAAGGAATCGTTTCTGCACTCTTTCTATTGCATTTATACCGTGAGCATACATGGGACTCCATATAAGCGAGGCATATTCCAGTTTACTTTTTACAAAATAATTGTATAAAGTTGTGAGGGTATTCCGACTGGAAAACATTTGTGATTGTCTTATTAAAAAGCCAAGGGCTTTGTATGCTGTGTTAACTAAATTTTCTATATGAAAATTAAAAGACAACTTTGAATCATACGTAACGCCCAAGTCCCGTATTGTTTCATTTTTTTTAAGTGTTTCCTGATTCATAGTATAATTAAATTGGTAATTTGTATGTTTTTTAGAAAGTTACATAAGAATATTTAGCAATATTAAAATAAAGTTGATTTTTTTGACTCCAAAAATATAAATTGTCAATATCTTTTTGTAATTCAATGCAGTCTTGGACTGATTGTATGTTTTTCCATATTTTTAAATCATCCGCAAAAAGTAATGATTTAGAATATTGCAAAACATTGGGTAAATCGTTTATTAGCAACAAAAAGAGTAGAGGACCTAAATTGGCACCCTGGGGAACTCCGGAATTAACAAAATATCTATGTGACTGACAACTATTATATACTACATATTGAATTCTGTCAACAAGATAAGATTCAATTAGATTTACAAGACTATCTGAAAATCCATACATTCTCAATTTCGACAAAAGCACATTATGAGACACTCTGTCAAATGCTTTTGCGAAATCCGTATATATTACATCCGTCTGTAAATTTTCATCTATGGCTTCAGATACATCTTGTGTAAAGTGCAATAGATTTGTTACTGTAGAACGCTTAGGCAAAAAACCAGGTTGATTATCGCAAATAAGTGTTTTAACATGATTAAATGTTTGAGAGTGAAGTATAGATTCAAAAATTTTTGACACCGCTGGTAGTATAGAAATTGGTCTGTAATTTGTTACATTGGATCTTTGGCCGTTCTTATAAATTGGGCAAATTTTGGCTATCTTCCATGCAGCAGGATATGTAGAAGTAGCAATTATTTTAGTAGGGTGTTTTGGAGTGTTCTGAGACAAGGTCAGGTCAAGGTTGCCACCCCCCACCACTCGACCCGCCACCTCCCACCACCATAAATATTAAGGTCAAGGCTAAGTGTTGGTGCGAGGTGGCGGGTCGAGTGGTGGGGGGTGGCAACCTTGACCTGACCTTGTCTCAGAACACTCTAAAGAAAAAATATTTAAAGTCAAGGACTTCAGCTTTTAAGTTCAAGGACCTCTGCTTTTAAGTTTAAGGCTAAATCGTATTTGGATGGTTACCTTGACTTAACCTTGTTCCAAACCCTTTCAAACAAGAACCTCCACGAACTGCGGGGGTTGTGAGATTCATATTGTTGAAATGATGCTCGCTCGTTGGTGTAGAAGAATGTACTTGTGAAGACGGCTAAAGGAACAACGACAATGAATAAAAACGAAAAAAGTGTTATAAATTCATTTATTAAGTATAAATACATTAATTAGGAATTGTCAAGTCTAGTGCACTAATTTTTTGTAAGGCATCACTTATGTTAAGTTGATCCGCAACCAAAAAATGTTTGACCTCTTCTAACTCGTTTTGTAATTGTTGCAACTTTTTACACATCTTCGCAAAGACGCAATGTTCGGACCAGCGCAAATGTTCCTCTAGAGGATCATCTTCCGGTACCCATTTGTGGATACGAATTTCACAACAAAAGCACTGCACTTCATCGCTGTCTTGAAGGTAGAAAAATCCAACCCGTGCAAGCGAGGCTGCAGGTATGACACCAGTCCAGTTTTTGTAGGTCTGGATGCGGTGCTCGTATCGGCGGAGGTATGGCGGAAATACTTCGAGACACATGGTTAAATGAAAACTAGCGACTGTTACTCTGTAAGGTTGTGACACGCTTATATAGTTGGTAATCCAGAATGAGAGGGGGGAATAGCTGTTCAAGGCTGACCGGGCGACTCCACTAGAATGGGAGCCTTGAGATGAAATTCCACATACATAACAGGAATGTCGTTGACTGCTTTAAATTTCAGCACGTCACCCCTTTTCAGGGTCTTTCCAGTCAACTCTGTAGCGCTAAGATGGCTATCATTCAAAATAATTGTAGGAGTTGCAGGATTCGTATTGACAGAAGATATAACAGCCTCAGCGAATTGAACTGTATAGTTTAATTTACCGGATAGTAGAATATACCAGCCTTCAGGGTTAACTCCTAGACTTGTAAAGTATATGTCCTTTTCATAGTAAAAATCCGCCAAGTTCTCGAAAAGAAACAGTTGAGGAGGAGGATCAGTGGAATGATCTGAGGGATGGCCAAGGTGATGCCTTCCAAATTTATCCAGCGGCATTATAGTTTACTCTAACGCTTCTACGCACACTCGATTCGCTTAACTGCTACTTCGTTGAAATGCTATTTCTAACTGACCAATTTTCCCCCCACCACTAGTTTTGGTACTCCTCCTACTTGACCGTGACCGTGGGCAACCTTGTAACTCCCTTCTACCACTACCTTCGAAAAGTAGATAAAAAAAGAGCAGGCAGGAGTAGGAATCGCAGAACATCTTCTTATTCAGTGCAACTAAGAATGGAAACCATTACCAAAGTTCTTGGCTTAGTGAAGAGCGGGCAAGCAGTGTTCGATGGTGTCACGAAGTGTAAACCGCAACAGTGTCCAGTGCTCCTTGGCAGTAGTACATATAGATTAAATAATTCACTGACTAAGTTTGTATGTGTGGGTCTACAAACCAGCGGTGGATTTGTACCAGTAATACAAATACGTGGAAATCACAATAATTGGGTTCAGCTGCTGGAACCCGAGTGGGGAATCCTGTTAGAAAATGAGGGAATTATAACAAATTATTTTTATTCCGGAGCTGGACAGTGGCCACCGCTTCAGTTGGGACCCATACTCCTATCATTCACAACGATTCAAGCGGTGAAGGTGTTACGCATACAGGGTCAGGACGGATCGGATGTTTACCTGGGGAGAGAAACTGTGGAAGAGCTGTACAGAGTTCGCACTCTAATTCGACGAAAACTAGCACAATTGAAGAACTTAAAGTTTCCTCAATTTTATTCAACAGCAATAACGCGAGCGCTAACTCAACCTGGGGATTATATTCAAAATCTACACGTTACGTTACAAAACTTTGACGAATTGTCGGAGAAGGCTCTGTGTCTGTACGAACTGCTGACGTTTGCTAGCGACAGTGTTAGGTGTGATATTGAACTAGAAGCAATTGGGCAGCAACTGTCGTCGTAATGTGGATGTGTTACTCGGAGGCTGCTCGAGCGCCAGCTACAGATGTGCGCAGCGCCATAGGAAATCTGCAAGGTCTGTGTGAGGACTTAGCATTCGACGCAGGACATGAAGTTGTGTATGGTATGGGGCGGAGCGGATATACCGATGAAGAGTTGCACACGAGAGAAAGATTATATGAAAATGGAGCAGAAGTATGTCAATTGTTTCTAAATAATGTGATAAATCGAAGGCTCTTTGTAAATCTGATGGAAGGTCTCGGGTTACATCATCAGCTAAGTGAAGTAAACAAATTTATAGAAGAAGATGAAGAAAAAACTAAAGAAGAAACTAGAGCGAAAGAAACTAAAGAAGAAAATGTTACTAGTTAAGCTAGTATTGTAATGCTAGCTCTCTCATAGAGCTTATTTACAATCTTACACCTCGGATAGCTCAAAATAAGTCGGAGAATTATTTGGTTCTTTCAGATATGTATCACAGTGTAGCATAAATATCAACAACAGACTTTTAAAATGTTTATTCTACTTATCTATGCTTACAACAAATAAATGAAATGTATATGATTGACAAATTAAAAATCTTCTTGAATAATGGACGTTGCGTCCCTGGCACGTCGGCAACCAGCCTCACACGGTCGAAATACAGGCAGGCCTACTTCACAGGGTTGTGGTTTGAATTATAAACACGTTCGGGTGCCGCCTTGCGCCTCCGATGATCGCCTCGAGTAAGTCCGTGTTTGCTGTCAGCTGCTGTCAAGCGCCTCGTGGTGTTTACGTTTTTACTGAGAATACAGAAGCCAAATTAATACAAATAATGCATTTTCTCACCTACACGGGCAGCTGCGATTATCGCCTAGGCTTCGGTGTGTGTTTCCACGGAGATCCGGGTCGGGCTTCGCGAGCTACAAGTTCGGACTGTGTGAATTAACTTCCACGTACTTACGCTCTCTGAAGATGGTTCCCCAGGTGGTGCGGTTGCTTACAACGCTGTGGGAGGCTTTGAGGTAGGTAACTGGTTCTGTATTCAAAGTAATTAATAACAAGTCACGTAATCGCCTATATTATTAGCTGGAATTTGGGCTGTTAGCCGGGGGAATCGAATTACAAAGTTTTCGAGCTAATGCTCGGACCTAGTGACAGTTATTGGCGAGGAATATTAGAGCTTCCTCTTAGGGCTGGTTAAATAGTAGTCTGGGCGGTCGGGTAGAGCAACTCGTGGAGTTGTTCCACTCGAACGGACTCGGGAAATATTAACAATTAATCAACTCAACTAGATTTCAGGTTTTAATTAGTAATAGCTTTAACGATAAGGATGCAATGTCTTGCCACCAAATCAGTTAAAGCCTAGGATAATTAGTAATGTTACTAGTGTAGAGGATGCCGTAATTGGCCACCAATTCAACTAGATTTCAGGTTTTAATTATTAATAGCTTTAACGATAAGGATGCAATGTCTTGCCACCAAATCAGCTAAAGCCTGGGATAATTAAATAACGGTAACAAGTCGGGATTCGGCTTTCAGGGAAAATAAATGGTTCCGGGAGAATCTCTTCTTCAACAACAGGGATACGGGCAGGTGGAACTGGGAGCTGGAACTGGGATGGAAGTAGAGCTGGGGAAGTAGATTCGGATCTCTGTGCCGCTCGTTTTATGCGACTTCGAGCGCTTCTAAAAGTGGGGAGAAACAGCGCGCGACGCACTTTTGTACTTACGTGACGTCGGTCACTGCGCTCTGCTTATCGCCTCGTGCATTGACATTACGGAAATTACGATAACGTGAGGTCGGACAAGGATCAAATTTAAATATTATATTAATATTCGGAAATACAAATTTGATCTGCAGGCAAACGTTACAGTATTTATATTTTTTTATATTATTATATTATAGTATGTAATATTTATTTGTTAAAGTTTTTTTACTGAAGAAACTACTACTTATAATACGTACAATGCTCTGACGAGAGTGGTCAAGCAGGTGTAACTCTTCTGCGCAAGTTTTATCATGGAGAGTGGGGGGTAGTATTACTTTGCCGTCCAGCTAGTTATCCGACCATAACTTCGTTGTGTCCTGACAAGTGTGAGTGCGCCAGTACCTTTAGCCGTTCAGCTAGTTCTCTGAGGCAACATGAAATTGGTTATCGATATTCAAGGATTCAAAACAACCGACAAGAATTTCACTCCAAAGGAATTTGCTGCTTACGATGGAACCAGTATTGCTCACCACGTGTTCAAACAACCCTTTCCTTTCGAAGCACTGCCTCAGAATTTGCAAAAGCAAGCCCGTTGGTTAATGGAAAACCATCATTGCATAGCCTGGAAGGATGGATTTACTCCTGCATACCTGTTCCCCACCATATTGCGACGCCTTCTGCGGGACGCTGAACTGATATATGTCAAAGGGAGAGAAAAGGCTGAGTTTCTGAAACGCTACACCGCAACACCAATCATTGAAATTGCGGAGCAACCACCACTCAGTCCAACACAACCCCTTTGCATGTATCATGCTAAAACTTGTTGCTATTGTGCTTTGTCTAATGTTTACCATATATATAATCATTACTTAATGGAATAATAAAACAACATTTAAATTTTATTCTGTTTTTTTTTTATTTACAAACAATATATAATCTAACAATGTACAATCTAATGATCTGCAAAGGCTGAATATCGTTCTACGTATACTTTATCCCTATGTTTTGAGCTGAAGACGTTTCTCAATACCTCTTCCACATTAAGGATCCTCCGCTTGAACCTCATCTTATCCATAGCTTCTTGTTGCCAGACTCCTCTCCGAGCTTCTTTATACGCATACGCCCACGTATGCAGATTGTACATCTGATTCTTCGAGTCGTCAAACTGCACACTCTTCTTCATTTTCCTTCTTTTCACAAATTTGTTCGTTCAGACCGATACTAGTCAACAGCCGCACCGTTTTGTAGATTTTTTCTTTTTTTTGGTGGGAGGAGGTTCTAGAGTTTCACTTTGAAATCAAGGTCGAGTGGTGGGAGGTGTTAGAGTTCGTCTTTGAAAATGATGTGATGTTGAAAATCACCTTAGCCTTCAACTCAAGGTCAAATCAAAATAAAAAAAATAAACCATTTAAAAATTATATTTAGTTAAATGTTACAGGTGATCAATATTTGAAATATATCTCCAGAAGAGCGAGCCATATCCACTCCTAACTTGAAGTGTGAACATGCCGGTTGGTGTAGAGTTAATTTTCGTTGTAGATTTACACGGTAGATCGAATACTGAGACACGTTCTTCCAGCATTTCAGCAAAAGGATGCTTTGGGTGGTAGTCCACATCCAGCGTCAGCGATGTATTTCCTTCTCTAGCAAAATATTTTAAAATGTTTTTTTCCAAATTGGCAATCAGTCGTTTCCGTTTTTCTTGTTGATTTTGGCTATCGCCAGCCATAGCAGTCACTACATACGCGTCAAATTCCAAGTCTAAATTTCTGAGTCCCGAGGAATTTCTCACTATTTTATCTAAATTGTTTTTTGCATCTTCAAACCAGAAAGCACAGCACAACTTTACAGCGTGCTTTAATGTGATTTCATGTGAAGAATCGTCACTTGGAGTCTGATCCATTATTTTATACGTAAACGAATAGTGTGCGAACTTGACGTAAGTTATAAAACAATTAACGAGACCATGATAATGCGCAACCTTTTATACTTTCGATTATCCCGAAGGTCATCGCCGTTTTTCATTAAATAGTTTAACCCGAGAACACTCGCATCGCGGTCATTTTGCCGCTAGCGTCATATTTTCTTCCTCCTTTCTATATTTCCGCTGCAAATTTACCCCAATTTTACAAGTCTTCTCAGATCGCATTTAGTGGTTAGTCAGAGGTGAAACTGGGTAAGAGATTGTTGTTAGACGCAAAATATACGTTAGTGGTCTTTTTGACCGAATCGCGAGTCTTAAGGAACACAACTGTTAATGATGATATTCTTAGAAAAGTATCAGTGATAACTTTAGATAAATTCAACTAAGTAATCACGCCTTCTGATTACCATAGTAATTTGATAATAGTGCTAAGCAGCTTGTGAAATTAAAATAAAATACTCTTACAAGATTATGTTTTTTTCAGTAGCTTTGTAATTTTTCTATATGTATTTCCTTGTATTAGAATAACTTTTTGTTAGTAATAAAACGATTGCCTATGTGTGTATATTATTGTAATAAATTAACAGAACGAAAAAAAATATATCGTACAGAGGATTACATTTTCCAAAATTGGTCAAAAGGACCGAGTGTGAGCGCTAATGCAACTTTTTAGGCGCGAGCGTTCTCGGGTTAAGGACTCGGTGGTCTAATGGTATGACGCCTGGGGAGCATTATATGCATTAAAGGGAATTCTAGACACTGCGCCTCAGGAGATCTGGGTTCGAATCCTAGTCGAGTCAATTTTTTTTTAATATTTTTTTTTCAATAATTAGAAAGTAGACGGCAGTAGGAGTACAATGCAAAAAAAAAGACCTGCTTCGGAGTATTACAATTGTTTTACTGCTTTTGTCAGAGCGTTGTACGTAAAAACTCGATCATGAAGAACGAGACAATACGCGGTTGTGTTGGCTAGCACGTTTGCGGAAGTTTCAAATTCAACTCGAAAAACTACAGCGTTCGCGTGGAGGTAGTCCTTTTGATGGGAGCAGTCGATTACAACAATGGGTGCTTTGTCGACAAACTCATTGGGCGTGAACCAAGGCTCGTCAGTCTTGTTATAATAGGACGATTGAAACTTGGAGTACATTTCGTATAATGTGGCGTAATGATTCAGACCATAATTGTTATTTAAATTATCGTAGGGGAAACGTTCGGTGTTGAGATAAACTCTAAAATTTGTAAGATTAATTTTGTCGAAATGACTATTGTCCTTAGAGATGAGCCCCGAACGTTCCGTTTGAAAACCTACGATGACATATCTGGGGGTTTGTAATTTGGTGGTTGTTGCAATGGCATGAGAATGTTGAGTCACGGCATTAACGCCTGGTATGATATGAAGTTGGCAGCTGCGAAACGCTACTTGTGTGTCGATATTTTTGTCAATGTATTTGGTTAGAGATAATTCTTGAGCAAGACCTGGAGTGACATGTGGAACTTTCCAATACAGCTTGTCAATCGTAACTTTAGCAGTCTCTCCTACGGTAGCACTGAATACGGCGTCGGCATCGGTATTGCTGCGAATCAGGACAAGCTCTTGTCGGATGTTAAGTATGACTTTTCCATAATCTTCGGCAAAGCCTAGCAGCATTCTCAACGGTATGCAGGCACTGAAGTTGCCCTGTGCATCGGTAATGTGAGTATTGGCGGCGTACAACCAACCAGAATTTTGAAGCTTTTTAACATCATCAGAACTGTAGGACACATATCCCTTAAGAGTAGATGTAATACCAGGTTTGGTAACAGAATCGACAACGACACCATTGATTTCGTATCGGATTTCGCTAAATAAGTGAGCCAACCCATTGTTAAGAAATTTAGCCGTCGTAACTTCACCGGTTGCTTTCCGTAATTTTCCCTCTATGTATAGATAGCTCAAACCTGGTAGAGTTGACATATCTTCAGGAATTGGAATTCGAATTTCATCGTTATAGTCGAAACGGTTTGTATACGGTTGATGGGTGTGCAACTGATTGCTAACGATCGAGTTGTCGACGAGGACACGTTCCCCAATATTTAGAATACTCATGGCAACACTTTAAAACCCAACGATCGCAAGAAGTCTCTGTTTGTCTTTGTTAACTGCTCGGCGGACGAAGCTGAACTGATTTTACAAGGCTGTGGACAACGTCTCTTATACGAACTGGGTTGGACATGGTAGGGTGAAGGGTTGAATCGAAAACCCATTATAACTTCTTTAAATGCAATGTTACCGTGACGGTTTCCTTACTAAAACTGACGGGGGTATCAGTCTGGTCCAGTATTTTAACAGTTAGGTTAGTGATCTGTCTCGTGCTGATCGGTAGGTAAATGACAGGGTTAATTGTTTCCACTATTTTGTACCCAGGCGGCACTATGGGGAAGAATTGATGAACGATGTGGCCAGGCTTACCATTTTTATAGGAACCGACAGAGATATTGCAGTGGATAAGGATGGAGTTAATGTTCAAAATTTTCGTAACATGTTCACCTGCATGCCACATATTCGCATCATAAATTTTGCTGTCAAATCCCAACATGTCTCGGATAGTATTGTCACATGTAAAGTCGATTGGAACGTTCGATTTTATTTCGGTTTTTAAGGTGCTGTTGTTTCCGCGTAGCAGCACCCGCCCATTACTTCCGCTAGACTCAAGTTGGTTATGCAGAAAGTCGGCAATGTCCGTAATTTCGTATGCACCCTCAGGTATAGTAATATGAGGTAGTCCGACGAGATGAAATTCATTGTTGGGAGGTCTAATGTTAGCAATAGTATTGTAGGTTTCGAAACTTAACAACCCCAAAACATATTCGCTACCGTCGTCTAAGAAAATAGGGGGGTCAAAATTCGCAGTAAGGATTGATGAATCACCTGTCAGAGTGAATATACTAGACATGATGAAGCGCAACACTTAAACTGTCGACAAAAGCGGTTTCGCAAAGTTATATAGAAATTTGAGACACAGGTGACCGCATGTGTATGACATGAGTCGTTGATATCTATTAGAATTATACGTGATCGTGTTATTGCCACCATCGCTACGAAAGTATTTCACTAATTCGGTTGGAGGTTGTAAGCGACCGATGCTATCGATATACAGAACAAAGGTATCCACTTTTACGTAAGCCGTCCAATGCGTGCCAGGTCCTACATCATCGTCCAAGTTAGTGACACCACATTCTCGTTTACGAATCTTGATAGGCAGGGCATCCCGCATAAATATTCCCCTAAAGTGTGGAATTTCTAGGCGTTTAACGTAGTCTGTAATATCGATGTTGGTTAACGCGCGGCGCGGCAGCTTCAACGGTAGTTTTTTGACTGATACGGTCGTAGATATAACCCTTTTCCGCGAGCAATGGATTCCATAGCTTTGTTATGTCGCTCCTTTTCCTGGAGATTCTTTGTAGCAGCCTTTGAGTCTCCCACTGCTTTAGCGACTGCTGCAGCATCACCTCCGAGGGATCCCAATGCTCCTAATGCAGCAAGTATGGGTGCAAGCGGCAATATGCCTCCTCTCTTCGGAAGAGGTAGTACTCTTGACCGCTTCCGCCTCCTCCTTGTTTTTAAAGCTCCTCCTGAATGCGAGCGGACTGTGATACCGACCCGTTTCGAATGCGTTCGCCGTGTACGCTTCCGTTTCACACCCATTCCGACTTTCGTCTTTCCTTTCATAATTCCAGTAACAGCAAGGGCTGCAGCTCTTTCCCCAAGAGTAGAGTCTTTGGCTTTAACACGTTCCCAAGCTTTCTCTGCTAGAACTTTATCTGCCGCGTGACGTGTCGAAAGATCGCTAGATTGTGAGTATGCGATGTCGTGTTGCTTGCAGGCCTCGTCCAGAGGATTCCTTCCTCGATCGCCTCGAGAAAGACGTTTTTTTAAGTCGGGTACCAGGTCCGCAAAACTTGTACCCTGGTATGTGTAGTTCAAAGGGTAATTTGTCAATAAGGGTATTCAGGAAACCGCGACCTTTCCGCTTGACGGTTCGGTGATGACTGGTTTGTTTGCACTTAGTAGCTTTCATCTTAAAGACTTACACACGACTGATGTTCTTCAAACGGAATTAACAAATATAACGAGAACGCACGGCGGGTAGAGCGCAGTTTTCTTCCGAGCGAAAACGATGGAAAACGTCAAAATTGTGAAGCAAGGGTGTTCTTTGCCGGTAGTAAATCACACAATAAATTCCATATCCGAGACTTACAGAAAGCACAGCGTTTTACTGGGTAAAGGATGTAAACGATGTGTGGTCATAGGTCGATCCGGATCTGGAAAAACCAACCTCATAATCAGTTTACTAGTGCATCGAAATGGGTTGCGATTCGCAAACCTTTATATATATTCGAAAACACTCGATCAACCCAAATATAATTATCTGAGAGCAGCCTTTCAACCATTGCGAGACATTGGATTCTTTGAATATAGTAACGATTGTGAGGTGATCAAACCCCAGGAAGCAAAAGAACATTCCGTAATAGTTTTTGACGACGTAGCTTGCGAGACGCAAAGCATAATTCGAGATTATTTTTGTTTTGGACGTCACCGAAACATAGATTGTTTTTATCTATGTCAGACGTATTCATCTATTCCTAAGCAGCTCATAAGAGATAATGCAAATCTCGTCATCATATTCCAACAAGACAACACCAATCTGAAGCACATTTACGACGATTATGTCAACACGGACATGTCATTCGACAAGTTTAAAGCATTGTGCTCTTATTGTTGGAATGAGGATCACGGATTTTTAGTGATCGATAAAGAAAGCGAAACCAACGCGGGACGATATAGAAAAGGTTTCGACAATTACTTTAATATATAGACAGCAGCCAAAGAAGGGAAGGTAGTAGTTTACCAACAACTGAAGGAGTTGCAACATGGATAGGCGTTTAGCCAGGGAACTTATCAAAACCCGACAATCTGTTAGACGTAAATACGCAGCTTTAAAAGCAGACATCGCCCAATCCCAGTCGATTTTAGCTGAGCAATTTAAACCTCTTTCCAAACCGCTCACCGAATTGCTGACAACTATAAAGCAAGAAGGTGTGCCAGTGGGCGAACCAAAAGCGGATTATTTGCCAATAACAATTAAACGTAGAGTATCCACTCCCTCTACCTTGCCCCGTCCGCGAGCGATAACCACTCCAGGCCAAGTTTCTGCGACAAACCTTCCGGGATCGTCACACACTTCCATACCGGGGCCATCATACACCTCTACACCGGGGCCATCACGCACCTCCACACCTCGATTTTTGCAGGCGCATGTGTTATCCGAGAGTGAACCAGTAGAGGAATACGATGAGCAGTTGCAAACGGAGGTTGCTGAGGCGGCAGCAGAAGAAGGTGCTGTACAAGCGGCCAGAGAAACCATCCAACAAATGCTGGCACCGGAAGTTCTTGGTCAATATTTAGAACAATTTCAAGGGTTAGCTCGCACATACGTGGAAGGAATGATACGAGATACTGAGGACAAGTACGATTTGCACTACGGAGTCCGATTCGACATAGAGGGAGATAAGTTTGCTATAGGAAATAAAGAAATCAAATTCGAGGGTGAAAATATCGTTATTACAGACAACGGCAACAGAATAGTCTACAAAGGCACTCCAGGATTGTACGAATTGATGTTTAAAAAGAAACCAAATATATACAAAAACGCAGATTTAGAGCAATATCTAGATTTAGTGGATCGTTCCGCCGCAAATCGTGTAAACTACGACCCCACACAAAGAGTTAGTGGTAACGCAGGGTCTAAATACATGAAAATAGTACGACCTCTAACTGCCTCCTCAACCATAAGAGCTCCCGGCAGACCAGCGACAAAGGTACCACGGCGTGGCAAGGGATTACTAACAGTGACGGACAAAAAAGTGGAATATGTTCCTTGGAAGGATCCCAACTCATTAGTGAATCGGTTGCGTATATTAATAGCTTCTCAAGCAGCTGGACACACGGGTCATTCCAATGAGATAGTTCGCATCACCGAAGCCCTGCGAGACGCGAAAATAATCTACTAAGGGGTACAAAAGTGGAGTGCCAATAGCGGTAAGGTCAGAAAGCATCAGCCGACGATAGAGTAATGCCCATCGACAAATTTGGACGGCACTACCATAGCACGCGCCACGCAGCGCATCCCAGACATGTCTTTATGAAAGTGAAAAATGTAAATCAACTCCATATAGAAGTACCACTGCTGCTAGTGGGGCGTGGGTACGATGAAATCGGATATTCCAAAATTTTCGGACAGAACGAGTACATTTTTCCGTTAACAACCGGCGAGATCATAAGTGTTCAAGTCAGCGGACCTTTGGTAGTATCACACATCAACGGCATCCCACAGGACACGCTTGTCGGTAAGACATTGCGGCGAGGAGATAAACTGCAATTCGAATCCAGAAACAATAAGTTATACGTGCAACTGCTGCTTAAATGTCCCGTAGGAGTGTAGAAAGCAACAGTTGACAATGAACCTTAAAGAAGCCATAGTTAGCGAACTCCACAAACCAGCACGAAAAAATTTCAAGAGAAGGCGCGTTATCCTAAAAGGCTTGAACGATTTATATCAAGCGGATTTGGTAGAAATGATCCCTTATGCAAAAGTCAATAAGGGCTTTCGTTACATTCTGGTAGTGATTAATGCTTTCTCAAAATATGTGTGGGCCTATCCCGTAAAACGTAAAACAGGAAAGGACGTAACAGCTGCCATGGGTAAGGTGTTGAGGAGTATAAAGGTGTCACCGCAAAACTTGCAAACGGATTTGGGGAAAGAGTTTTACAACACCGCTTTTCAACTATTAATGCGGCAGCACAATATCAATCACTACAGCACGTATTCTAGTATGAAGAGCAGCATAGTGGAGAGATGCAACCGCACACTGAAGAACATGATGTGGAAGCAGTTCAGCCTGCAAGGGTCCTACAAATGGTTGGATATCCTACCCAAGATCGTAGCAAAGTATAACACAACCAAGCATCGCACAATAGGAATGAAACCTGCCCAAGTGAACTTAAAGAATGCAAAACTTTTGTTAAACACGGCGTACAGTTACACAAAGATCGTGGACCCGAAACCTCAAAAGTTTCGTACAGGGGACTTGGTACGCATTAGCAAGTATCGTTCGGCATTTAGCAAGGGGTACACGCCAAGCTGGAGCAACGAAATATTTACAATATCTACAGTTCGACTTACAAACCCTACAACCTATCGACTCGCGGACCAAGAAGGTCACGAAATTAAAGGAGGATTCTACGAGCATGAACTGCAACAAACAAAACATTCAGACGTATATCTAGTTGAAAGGGTCCTGAAGAAGAAAGGAAACTTATTGTATGTAAAGTGGTTGGGATTCGACAAGCGACACAATTCCTTGATACCTAAAACCAATCTCGTGTAACTTAAAGAAATGATGTAGTACTCTCAAAAAATAAAACATTTTTTGTAGTAAATATCTTTTTTAATTAATAGACTGGTACAACTATGTGAGTTTTTCTTCAGATATGCATTACTAATTCTGAACAACATTACAGATTTCAATGTGAGTTCTTCTGTAGATATGCATTACTACTTCTAAACAACATTACACATTTCATTTAAATTGGAACTAGATGAGAATGTTATATGATAACTACTTACAAACATAGTATGATACAATAACATAATAACAAATTGTACAGAAATGAAAGTGTGAGTTTTTCTGTAGATATCCATTACTACTTCTAAACAACATTACACATTTCATTTAAATTGGAACTAGATGAGAATGTTATATGATGACTACTTACAAACATAGTATGATACAATTACATAATAAGAAATTGTACAAAAATTAAATTATGTATACTTAACATTTTACGATACAATTACATAGTAACTAATTATACATACAAAGGAAATCAAATTATGTCTAAATATCTACGAAAAGAAAACCTCTGTAAACGTACCAATCTCGTGAGACTCTTTGCAAGAAATAAACTGTCATTACCATGTAAACGACAAAAAAAATGTACTGTTATTGATCCGCGCGTAGTATTACTGATCGTCTTGCAATAATTCCAGTAATCTGTCCAACGGTCTAGCACCTGACATGCCTATATCTACATGACTCTATGCTAGAGTGTTATTCGACTGAGGAATAAGATAGCGCTTATCATCCCGATATGATAGCGCAATTTTATTCTTCAGTTCAGTGTACACTGTGTGCTTGTGAGAGCGAAAAACATACATTTGGCAAAAAACCTGACCACGCACATTGTCAACAACGTCGCGATAGGTTGCCATAGTGAGATATTTATTGGCAGCAGCCTTTTGCACACCTTTTGCTTTCTTTACTTCTTTCCCTCCCACAAACACGCAGTAGGACTTAGCACCGGCTCCAAAAAATTGTTCTACCGGAACACCTGCGTACTCGTCTTTCATTTTACCGACGACCGATACGGTTTGAGGTATACCGTGTCGACCGTCTTTATAATTTGAAGTGTCAAAACGATCTAAATTAGTTTTTATGTCCTCATAGAAATTGTCAGTCCGTACGTGAATTACTAGCGAGTCAGTATCTGTATAGAGTAGGGAGACATTATTGCCATATTTTTGTTTCAAAAAAATATAAAAAAAGTCATACATTACGATTTTAGATAAGTCCAGAATAGTGAAACCTGCATAGATCGGTTTATTATACAAAACAACTGTTTTATTAAGTTCCACAGCAATCAAATTTTCAGAAAAAATTACCGAATCCTTAAAATTTGCTTTGGCAATTAGAGCTGCAGCACCTAGTTTCTTGCCGACATTGTCCCACGTGCTCGCCAACCTGATGTCCGATCGCTTGTCGACATTTTCCATCGTCTTTCCGAAAACGCTATTATTTTTAGCCTTAAAAAAATCTTTTTCAAATTCGTTTCGTGCTCGGTTACGCAACGCGGTATTCATATCAATATATGAGCGCAACCAGGGCGATTGAATAAATTTAAGAATTCTGTGAATTTTTGTAAGAACTAAACCAGCATCTAAACATTGTTTTAAATTTCGATAATGAAGCACATACTTGGTCTTATGGTACAAATTTGGAATCAATTTTGGACATTTATATTTTCCACCCGGGGGAATAATAAGTTCCGGACAAAAGGGTAGATCATTGTGGTCGTCGTGCAAGTGTTCAGGATACTGCAGATCAACCTCCAAAATAAAACCCGTATCCGCCTCATCGTCAATTTCAAACACCATAATTTTCAACTTCCTCCGCCGCGAGCCATTCAAAATTTCGGTGCGGCAAATACTGACGCATCGCAAAACCGTATAAGTTTGTAGCGTCTAAATACATAATGAATGATGTAGGCTCAGAGGAATCATAATTTGGAACTAAACAATTGTTGGCAATAGCCTTCCTACCAATACATGTGCTTATACCACCCCTAATTGACGTTTTGAGAAAATGTATCATGTCCATGTCAGTTAATAATTCTAATTTGACACCCGTAGATCGTAACATAGCGTCCCAACTAAGACCTGGATCCGTATAATATTGGGCAGGGTCCAACTTATATGCTTCCAAACATAACTTCCTAAAATTTTCAAACACGTCTGCCAAAATCAACACGTCAGCTTTTAAATAAATGTCCGAGTAGTCACCCAAAGTTTGACAGTCGAAGGTGTTCCACACAGACACAGCACGATCGTAATCAGTTTGAGAGACGTGTTCTTCATGTAGAGAGTCGAAAAACTGAACCTTCGAAGGCAACTTCGCAAGGTTCAATTTTTCGAAGGAGTCCACAAAGGAATATGGAAACACGCCTTTCTGTCTCATTAATTGAAATTTTGCATCGTCCCCAAACAACCTTTTAATTTCATAAAACTGATCTTCAGCCAAATAATCAGCTAAGGTACTCAAAGATCGATTCATAAAACGGTAACTGTCTAGAAATCTAATTTGTAAATAAACTTTCTGCGTTTTGTAACCAAAATCGATTTCATCTACTAACAGATGCTTGCCAAAGGATATATATTTTTCTTTCGTTTGAGGTATCACATCGATCTGTTCGCCATCGACGGCGAATTGTTTGACGAACAAATGAGAATCATAATTTAGGTTGTGGAAAAAGACAGGCACAAAATTGGGAACTTTGAAATTTAGATTACAGATAGAATGTGCAGCACCCCGATACGCTCCAGTCAGGTGACAATGGTCTCGCACCCTAATCTGATCGGTCACAAAGGGTCGATCACATATATGGCAAGACGTAGCAGCCTCGTAATTTTGAAGTTCCGCAGTAGTCATCGTCGCCAAAGGAACCACGTTTTTTAAAAAATTGTCATACAAATAACGAACGTCTGCATCCAACCGCTCCATAAAAACAGTTGAAGCATCTTCACCGCGGTACGTTTGAAATTTAGAAAGGCTGTCGTCGTACGAGCACTTTATAAAATATGCAAACGAGTAAGGCACATGCTCGCACGTCTTAACTGTAAACGAACTCTCGAGGTCTGGTTGCGTATCAGGTTCCTGTACAGGTTTTAAAATCGTCTCAAAATCTGCGTAGACAACGAACGGTAATTTTAATTGTTTATGGTAATTTTCAAATTTCAAAATATTTTGTGGGATTGTTTCACCAAGTTTGTCCACGATCAACTCATCGGTTGGAATTTTGGTATACACCTGATTACAATCGAACTTCATATGTTGTCGCAAGTGCTGTTCAGTACGGAAGTAATGCAAGCATCCGTCACAAAAATGTTTTGCCCCCTTTCTAGCAGTTATTTGCTGCGAAACGAGGCGAGAAAAATTTTTAATGCAACAGTAATGACTGTCACCCTCGTCATTAGTTAACAGAAGCAAGTTAACGTGTCTCAACCGCTTCATGACAGAGTAATGCAAAGGTCCCACAACTTCCCAAATCATTTTTCGATTTTCAAAACGCGACTCTAACCCATACACGTTAACCGAAAGTTGAGGATTAAGTTGTTCGAATTTCGGAATATCGCGCAATTTCAATGGAAATTCCAACCCATCTAACGCCAAAACAGTTCTACAATCGGGATAAGAACTCGTACGATGGGGAGGTCCGCTAGGTTCAACAATACCAGCTAAAATCGCCCACCCGAAACAGTACTCATCCTTGTTTTGAACGTTGACAATAGCTTTCTTTCGCTCAATAAATGATGGCAGTGGTAGGTACGAGGAAGCTCTGAGGGGGTTGTATTTGTTGACGGCGACGACCAACGACAGCAACTGCTTAAGAGCCCAGCCTGCAACAATTCAAGTGTTCTTAATATACAGCGATCGTCGAGGTCACATCAACTTACCAGATTCCCGTTCCTGAAATTCAGACACCTTCTCATCCAAGATGCCGCAAAAATTATCATACAATACATCGAGGTCGGTACCCAAAGTTACAATTTCATTGCGCGTGTTAAATGACTTGATTTCTTCCAATCCTTTACTTTCTAAAACGAAGTATCCAAATAATTCCAAATTCACCTTTAAGCTCTTTAAATTTTTAAGCTGCCTTCGCAATAACGTCAACACTTTTTCTTTAATTTCTAACAGAAACTCCTCGACCATTATATGATAATTTATGGTTGTAACTCTGTACGTGGCAATCCGGGACCTAAAGGCTCACTGCAGGGGTGCCACTCCATCATCCAGGCCTGGCCTCCCGGTTCGCAACGCATGACGATTACTTCGCATGTGCCCAACGAAGCCACGCACGGGAACATTCTCGTCGCATACGGAGCAATAGCGGGAGTCTGTAACAACAATCGTAACTACACCGCCCACTCACACACACTCATACGTACTTAGATCTTTACCAGGGCGAGAGCTCACAGACACGTTCCTTGACGTAGACGGTCCAGTTGACGTACATGGTCCTGCAGCATTCGCTACGAACATGTCAATCACTCCGGTTTTATAATTACCAATAAATATTTTCAAACAAACTTTATATTTTCATTAATTTTCTTAAATATAATTTGAGCAATTATCTTGGATCTGAGACGCACTACTCTTAGAATGAAAAGAAATTAGAAATTATAAGAATCCACTAAGCTTTCTTGCTTTGCCACGGTGTTTCAATCTGTCAATTCATTTCCGTTTTGCTTACACGTGCATAAAAGTTTTGAAATTGTTTAAACAATCATAATAAACTGTTATAAAGTATGAATTTGTGACAATAATAATGTGGTGTGCTTAATTCCACCACCAACACTTTTTACTAAATGATATTATTAAAAAAAAATCCTAATTGTAAAAACTTTAATTTCAGATGTATAAATGTAAATATAAGATGTAGAATTAAATCTCAAATAACAAAATATTAGCAAATAATGAATATAAATGTCTCTTAACTGGTAAGAAAATTTAACCTTCACTTTAAGTTTTAACGTATTAACCTAACCAAAAATGTTTATTTTCAGATTAAAACTATTAAATTCAAAATATAAACTCTAAATGTAACACTGAAGAAGGCTTAAATAAAGCTGAATATATATTGTTTAGAAAATTATAAATTTTCATTTCTACAGAAACTTTATTGACTGCAGAAATTACCTACAAAGTTTTTAAATAATTATTCCAGTCGTAAACAAAAACTACAATTACCAATTGATATATACCTGAGGGGGGATTAAGTCGAGCTTTCTTCGTAGCACTTTCTCTCACCTCTGGAGCGCGAAGATTGGATACCCTCCTCGCAGGAGCATCCATAGGAGTATCTGCAACTGACCGACATGGTTGACTATATATATCAGAGACGGAGAACAACAAACTCACCACTAGGCGAATAGGGAACGTTGCTTGGACAACTCTGGCGCCGATGCCGCAACAAGGCATCCCGACGCGTAAATTTGCTAGAACATTGCTCGCAAACGTGCATTATTACTGTAGCAGTAGGGCAATCCAAATTGGTAATATGTACCGATAATGCTATTAGCACGCGGGCAATGCTTCTCGGTATATACGCGCCAGCCGACACGATGGGGGCGTTTGGATTACGTCGGCCAGGAGGGGAAGTAGACAGGTTATAAGTGAGGGAGGGGGTGTGGATAGAAGAGGCAAGAAACAATAACAATAGCCTGACCTAGTCATCTAACATCCTTAATATGTTGGAAATAATTTTCAACTTTCGAGCAGTCACGGTGCTGATTAGGCAGTGATTGCCGACTTGGCGGCTCCTCACCCGCAACTGCTCTATCTGATATCGCGCCAGCCTATCTAGCCTTGACAGAGCCGCCTCGTGCTGTTCTAATTCCTGGAGGCGGATGTCCACGGCGGCACGCAACAACCTGTTATGCCTTTCGGCACGAGTCTCCACAACACATTCTGCAGCTACCGCGGGGGTATCTACAGCTTGCGGAGGAGCCTCCACAGGTCTAGGCTGATTGCATCTTGCTATTGCCTCATCTATCTCACGCAAATTCTCATCCGTGAAGTCTACCCACTCCGGCTCAGCATCGATCGATACCTCAGCATGGATGGGTGCGGAGTCAGTATGAGCAGACATCACAACATCTACAGCAATGGGTACATCGTTAGGTGTAACTGGTGTAGATGTAGTTGGTGGAGAATCAACAACTACATCTAAACCATCTACACCCCATAACTGTCTCGTAATGTCGGCGAGGTCTGGTAGCGTACCGTCCCCCACGGGAGCTTCCAATTCAAATTCTGCCAACATGCAATCTACATCAGCAGGACCATTTTCAATGAGTTCGCTCACTTCGAACGAAATTTGCGATGGCGCAGTAGAATCTCCATTCGGCAATGGAAAAACATACTCCACCAATTTGGAAGAGGACGTCGATGGGCCATTTCCGGTAGCAGCCACCGACGCTTGAAAGGCAGGCGACTCGTTGCTTGCACAAGAGCTGTGTGCCCCACATGCTTCGACACCATCGTCGTGGTAATGTTTATTTAAAAACATATCGCGCAAGTTGTGAGTGTTCCTGTTAGACGGTTGCACATTGCTAGAAGTAAGCAGCGCCCTCAACAGTGAATGGTCCTGACGTTTAGGAAGCTTAGCAGGGGTGCCACTAATGGAATCACTTTTGCGGTGTGCAGATGCGCTTGCATTGTTAGCAGCCATGCTCCTCTTACGTTTAGCGTCAGGGCGGGCAATTCCAATATCGTGCACTACTTGAATTGGAGTTTTTGAACTACTCACCGTGACGGCGCAAGTACACAATCGCATGTTCTTAGCATCCTTCTTTGCTATCATGGGATACAAAGGAGCAGTAAGATCATCACTCAGCACAAACAATAGACCACCGCATCTAACACAACGACTGTAAGAGGAACTCATTGCTAATGTTTAATTATTGAATGTGCATTTCCACCTATATATAGTAATAAACTCCAGCGAACTTGAAGCATTAAACAGTGGAATGCGGTTGTGGTCAGCTGTGCTCGGGCAATCGCGGATATGAACTTTAATGACCTAGAATTTTGAATGCGGGTTCCGACCTATATAGGAATGAACTCGAAGCATTAAACTGTGGAATGCGGTTGTGGTCAGCCGTGCTCCGGCAATCGCGGATCTACTCATAGAGGAATGAACTTTAATGTCCTAGAATGTTGTATGCGGGTTCCGACCTATATAGGAATGAACTTGAAGCATTAAACTGTGGAATGCGGTTGTGGTCAGCCGTGCTCCGGCAATCGCGGATCTACTCATAGAGGAATGAACTTTAATGGCCTAGAATGTTGTATGCGGGTTTCGACCTATATAGGAATGAACTTGAAGCATTAAACTGTGGAATGCGGTTGTGGTCAGCCGTGCTCTGGCAATCGCGGATGTACTCATAGAGGAATGAACTTTAATGACCTAGAATGTTGAATGCGGGCCAATTGGAAGTGTTGTTTCATTATGTTCCTGATAATGGAATTTACTGTGCTGGTGACGACAGGACTACTGTCTTAACATTTTTGTTCCCTTCCCCTTCCCACTTTCTAAATCAATTACTGGCTCATTTTTTTGACGACAATCCCGGATATTTTTTTTACAATAGTTCAATGCTTTATACCTGCGCTCCTGCAGAAATACTATCTTGGTTGCATTTTCCTGAACTAGAAGACCTTTACTCTAAGGCAATTAGTAGCCGGCATTCATCCTAATTAGAACCCTGCATTCATGGTGCATATGAACTCGAATGAACGCACTTGAACTGGAGTCTGTGGTTTTCTGACGTGCCCAGGATATCCTGTTACTCGAACCCTGCATTCATGGTGCATATAAATAAACTTTGAATAACCGCACTTGAACTCGAGTATACATAAAACTGGACGACCTTCACCGTAACGTTATGTTTCCGGCAACTCTGTTTTCCGCGCTGTGCAACATTTGTCTCACAAACATCGAGTAGTTAAGATGTTGTTCTTCATAAATTTTATATCATTGACAATTGTGTACGCTCCCGAAGAGGCACGTGTAGAATTATCTGCAGGTTGGATGCGGTACTGGTTGAGCCGTTTCGCTTGGACACCGGCTCCAGAAGAACCTCTAGTATTGCTTCTGCGATCTCTGACTCCTTCATCCTCTACGTTGTTCTTCAACTACACCGCTGGACATCTGTCAGCTCAGAACTGGGAGGCTTCCATCGTCGTCCCCCAATTGGAGGACATCGTGAACAGGGTCTTGGCTGGAGAGGCTGCAGCTTTAGCTGAACTCGACGATGCTGAGGTATCATTGAGTTGGGATCTCTCAGACTTCGACGCCAGTTCACCTGCACCCTCAGTCTTTTCCGACGTGTCCACCGAAGCCTACGATGTTGACGGTGGTAGTTTTAGTGACAGTGGACAAATACACACCTTAATTATTGAAGAGTAGCGTAAGTTATATATAATATTAGTGTGTCTATTAGTGTACTTTAGTTAATCTTGTAAATAGAACTTAGTTACTTTTGTACATAGAAAAATAAATATTAGTTTCCTCCATATATATATTTTTTTAAAGTGTTTGTGTACACGTTCTCGAAACGTCACCTGTAGATAGTAGTAGTAGAGGTCCATGCCGTGTACACGTTCTCGAAACGACACCTGTGAATAGCAGTGGTAGAGGTCCATGCCGACACTAAAAAATTCTTTGAAGATTTTTTTTGAGACAAGGGTAGGTCAAGGTAAGTGTGCAAAAGCTCTTGAAATTAGGGGTAGAACTCATTGAAGGAGTGTGTACCTTGAAAAAATGGTTGAGGTCATTCACTTTAAACATTTTTTTCTTTTGGAGTGTTCTGAGACAAGGTCAGGTCACAGGTTGCCACCCCCCACCACCACTTAGCCTTGAACTTAATATTGTTGGTGGTGGGGGGTGGCAGGTTGAGTGGTGGGGGGTGGCAACCTTGACCTGACCTTGTCTCAGAACACTCCAAAACACCCTACTGTGGCTAAAATGGAATTTTCAGGTAAATTTTGACCTGGTTTTACCAAAACAACCGATCGTACTTGGTGCTGTGTGAAATGCACTTTACATGTGTGCTTAACTTAATTCAACTATGAGTTATGTAGCTAATATATACAAGAATCTCATATATTTAACTTTTGAAACAACTTATGCCTTAAATGTGACTATTCAACTCACTTGTCATCTACCAAAAACTGATCAATAAAAATACAAGATTTGACGTCTTTGAGCCAATAAAAAAAAACTCTATTGACAATTTTCACTAGTGAAAATAATCGAAAATTTTCACTAGTGGTATAGTGAATATTTTTTGACAATTTTCACTAGTGAAAATAATCGACAATTTTCACTAGTAGTATAGTGAATATTTTAAACAAATTTGATTTTTATTAGAAAAAGTCAATATTAGTGTTCTGTTACTATAGAAATTGTGTAGTTTCGTGCTAGATTTACTAAAACTAATTTGAAAAAGGAGTTTGGTTCATTGAATAGTCTCTCGAATACCATTCTTAGTCAAAGTTAAGTAGAATATTTTTGCGATGGTATCACTACTCATGTCCATTGCGCTTAAAATTAGCACTCGTGCTAGCGCACTCGTCCTAATCGATACTAAGCGCAATGGACATTCGTGATACCACGGCAAAAATATTCGACATAACTTTGACTACTCATGGTATTATAAGTGATTATTTACAACGGTCGAACTAATTCTACGGCTAGGAAATCTGTGTCAGCAATTTTCCTTGTGAAAAAGAAACTTTGTTAGTTACACATTCCATTACTTCATTAAATCTCCACTGTACAAGCGAATATCACAGCAATATATATGTAACAGAAGTGAAATACGTCTCTAATTTTTCAAGTGTTTTTTATATATGGCCAGTACATTGACATTTTTCCAAAGTGTTGGCGTTATTCCTGTATCTAAATAGTAGTTGAAAAGGGTTTGCAGATGTTCTAAAAGTTTATATACTGCTGACTTTAGAAGTTCTATGCGTATTCCATCTGATCCCGGTGTTTTGTTATTTTGCAATTTCTTCATGGTTGTTTTTATTTCGTATTTATTTATTGGGGGTAGTTCTTCTGTATAATGTCTATCATTGCCGCCCTTTTATCTCTTTGGACTAATAGGTGGTTTGTTTGTCTTCGATGAGTATAAGTTTTCGTAAAATGTCTTTATGTATTTAATAATATCGTGCCGTCTATGAAGTGTACTTCCTGAGTCATCATATAGATTTTGTTCTCTGGTATTTTTCTTTTGAATACTTTTGGCCCTTTATTTTCTTCGATGGTTTTTAATAACATATCCATTATACTTTCTTATATCCACTCTTACTTGTTTTATTATGTTCTTGTTCATTTCTTTCAATTGTTGGGGTATCGTGTCTGGTTTTCCATATTTCACGAGATAATAAGTTTTTTACTTGAAGCTTTTAGTTTAATTTGATATTTTTTAATTCTGTTTGAATGTCCTTTTCGAGGTTTTTCTAATGGTCGCTACGATATAGTTATACAATTTATCAAATACCAGCTAGTAATATGGTGTTTTACTAGTTCGTTTTAAACAAGTAAACTGGGCTATTACTAGCTTGCTTACATCATAACCCACGTTACCCCTAACACCGTGAGTTATGATAAATAACTCACACGTGACTTACAACTACTTAACTCGTCCCCGTGGTTCTCTGAATGATGTTATTTTTGGCAGTGGTCTGTTATGATATGTTTTATCGGACTTTTTCCACTCTCTAGGGTGTTTATCACACGACGTTTCAGGAGTTTTTGATCTACTCCCGTCTTTGGGTGTTCCTGGTTAGTCCTCAGAAGGACTTATATTGTACGTCTTTATACGTACACTTGTGCCTACCCCGGGGTTTGAACCCGGGACAGCTGATCGCTGTGATTATTAGTCTGTCACTCTGACACAACAAAGAAGCTGACCTTCGGTTAATTAATTAAATCATTAACGATGGTAGCCAAAACCGCAGATCAACCTTCTTGCTGCGCGTACAACACGGAAGCTCTGAAAAGTTTCGTACACTTATCGCGATGGCCGAGCTAACTCAATCGGCGATATGGTCGTGGGTTTAAATCACCAGCTATGCACCCCTGTAAAGTCTTCAAAAAAATATTGTTGGGCGCCAGAAACCAGATGGTTTCGATTAAAAATAAATGAACTACAAGTAATCAGAGTTTATTAAATATTAAATAATCTTGCAGTCAATAACTGTGATTTACTCAGTATGTAGTTTATTCAAAATTTGCAATAATACAAGCAAACAAACTAAAGGTTGCCACACGCGTTAATACAAATAACCCCTTTGTGGGTCGTTAAATTAATTGAAATAGCAAGGTAAATCGAATGATATGCATATCGCTGTCATTTAAAAAATGACCTTTCTGTCTAGGCTGTTGTAAGCTAAAACGTTTGTTCTCTTTTCACAAAAAAGGCGTAAAGTGCACATACAAATTCAAAGCTTTTTTAAATTAAACAGTCAATGTTCTACTCAATGGGAAACAAATTGAAGTACTGATATAGCCAGCCCGGGTGTGCTTGAAGAGCACTGCAACAATTAACGTAGCTGTATTAACAACCGAAAGCACTAACCTATGGCGTCCTGTACTTCTTAAGTGGCAGTGCAGTCGAGGGGTTGCTACACAGGTTAGTTGGCAGAATTATTCTTAACGCAATGCGGCGGCTTGACCAAAAGCAGACCAGATTGCAGCATAGACGCTGAAGGTAGCTGACGGCCGTTTAAAATTGTGACGGGAAGCTGGCTTCCAAGTGTAAAATTATCAGGCGGAAATGGTTACTTGATAAAAAATAATTCCTGGTGAAAACTTGTGAGTTCCAGGCGAAAATAATTCCTGGTAAAAGCTAAAGAAATGCAATTAATATGAGAATAACAGAAAGAAAAACCCATCGTACTTGAATTCAATTTTCAGCTTTCAAACACAATCGTCGTGGCGTAATTAGCACGAAGAAAATCCTAGCAAGCAAGTGGCTTGTTTGAGGAACGAAAATATAATGCCTCCGCGTTCGGACAATCGAAGTGAGAACAGCTACAAGCTGGGCTTTTGAGATAAGCCAGCGAATGTGTGTGGGGCTTTCCAGAATCGGTACGAAATGAGCGAACTAATAAATTGAAATAATTTGAAATACAATTTGATTATTATTCGAAAACAATATACAGGCTAGTCCTGAAGTAATTGGTATTGCTATGGTTTGATATGCACCACTGATTAAAGTGATTAAAATAATCTTGCCGATTTGTATTTTTTATTTATTCTCGACTCGAAATAAATAGTATTCTACCCTTTTTCGTATTTTTTTATTTGCAATTTATTATTGTAACGCTAGCTCGGTAGACAATTAACTCTATTCAATAGGTGAATTCCTAATAATTTATGAATATTTACTTAAACTGGTGCGCCACGTGCACCCGAATTTGTTCCAAATACGCAGTCGCAAATGTATGCTGTCAAAACTCCAAAATGGTTCGCTTAGTATGCGGCAAGCAAAGTTGACTTTAAAAATAAAATTTGTGAACATTCGAAGAGGTATTTATTTAAATCATAGTACTTTGGCGGTTATTATTCTCATTTGTTTTAGGAATTAATTTGTCTTATGACGTCAGAAGGGACGCCGATTGAATTTCTGCAATTGTATAATTTTCACCTAACCTCACAACTGGACTCTGGTTAATAATTTGAAAAGTACTTTTGCTGGAAGCTTGAAGATGCTTGAATCTTGTTCAGTACGGTTTGTTCTCGCACGCACACAAATTTCTGGATGGTCACGCTAATATTTTTACCTTAAGATTTCGTGTTCGCTGCAATCTTCGGAAACGGGACCCCAGCTCGTATCTTCGTCTGGAACGGTTTTTCCCGGTGTCTGTGCTGCTGGTCGGAGTCCTGCACTCCTGCCTGATGCGTCGCAGTAGAATGCCCTGGCTCTGGACCCTCTTTTCGGCTGGAATCCTTCTTTGTAATTTTGATGTGGGTGGCGAACGTTTCCTCAGAGATGCTCTTGGTAATATTATTTATTGTTGCGGAAATCGCCACAAACGTTCTCATATGAACTTTCACACCTGCTTAACATAGTGGAAACACTTTTTGGCTCAAAATATTTACTTTTATTGTAAAAAAATTGTATTCAAAAGAAGCACAAAATTTCATGTCAATCTTATAATTTATTCAATTGTTATCTGATGAAGTCCGCTATAAACAAATGCTAATCTAATACTATACAAACGGAAATCAGCCAAGTTCAAATCAATTACATTTTGAAATAAATTTACTTACAAATTATTGAATTTAAAACTTTCTTATATCTAAAATATTGTCTGCATTTTTAATTGTCAAAATGTCTTTTTGCGCCACTACACGTTTTATTATTTGCTTTGCTCTGTTCACTCGCGTAATTGCACTGATCCTTTTAAAGAGTTCACTTCTTTCATAAATGCTTTTCGATGTCCATCTGTTTGTTTTTTACTTGATTTTTTCATGTTTTGCTGTCTGCTTTTCCAGTTGCTATTTCCTAACTTGTCTGCTACTCACAATTGCTATTTTATGTCTTTATGCCTGCCTTCTTAATTGCTCGTTGCAACACTATTATTTTTCTGGCTTCTTATACCTTTTTAGATTGTTCACAATTTGATCTACTTAGCTATATTGAAATCTACGCTTCATTGACCTGCACATAGCAAACCTTTTTGTGATTATTTATTTATTAATACTGGCATCTCTTTTCCAATGCATTTACTGAATGAAATTTAAGCTTAGTCTTACAGCTACATAAAACACTCCAACTCTGTGCTTATTGACTTGTTTTTCTAAGCTGTACTGCACACAGAGTAGAGCCTCAGGCATAAGACCATTACAGTATATGGAGAAAACATTCGAGCGAAGCCGAAAAATGGTTTCTACTCTTACCACTAGGCCACCAGCGCAGTTATATATTTTAGTTATAAACTTATATATATCTTACCGCTGAATGCGCAGTAGACTATTTTTGCAATTCTCTGCGCAGTAATGGCTTCCAAATGGGCTTTAGTTCTGCGCTAGCCTGGCTAACTGGTTCTACTGCCAGCGCTATGTATGTAGCTTCTTTTAGCTTTCTACGGAATCTATTTTCCTCTTTAGCTACAATTGATGCGTTACCCCATTGTATGTGGCGTTCGCAGAACACGTCTGGATCGAAGACCACCACATACAATGGGATAACGCATCAATTGTAGCTAAAGAGGAAAACAGGTTCCGTAGGAAGCTGGCCTTAGAGTAAAACCACCGTAAATTCCTCTGTAAAGCCTGTGACAACAACGTAGTTCGGAAAGGACTACTTCTATCGGTTCTGATAAACAGCCAACCAGCAGCCCGGATTGCGAGAAGAGCGAACGAAGCACTAATTACAGAAAAGGAACACGGTCAGTAAAGAAGACTTGTGAGGATATACTCGGCTACAAAGTTAAGTTACAATAAGGCTGGGGAAAAACAAAAACAGGTACACCTACGAAAGCTGGATCAATTAATCAAGAACAAGAAACCAGCAAAAACTAGAGGAAGGACCGTTATAAATATATCCAGCAAACAGCTGAACGAAACTGAAAAGACGATACTAGAGAAGTAACTAAACTACGCGGTAACACCAAGGTATATTCCGAAATTCGATCTCATAACCGCCGTTGAGGAAACAGCAGCGCGCCTAAAGCCAGAAGAGGCAGAAGAGTATCGATGGAGAGCAAGGGAATCCGTAGAGCCATCAAGGAGGATTAAACCTAATCTCACCAGAGCGGAGATTAGAGCGATCAAAGTTTTTAAAAACGAAGCTACCATCAAGATACTACCTGCAAACAAAGGCAATGCAACAGTGATTATGGATTCAAACACCTGCTCAGAGAAAATCCAAGACCTGATTAACACGGGGGAATACAAGAAACTTCCCACAGACCCAACACCGAAGATCGAACGGAAAATATACCAAACGCTGTATAAACCCAAAGAAGAGTTCTCGAATTTCCAGAGAATAAAACTTACTCCGCATTACAGCAAACCGTCTCACCTATACGGTCTATCCAAGATACACAAAGAGGGAATACCCCTAGGACCGATAGTTAGTTCCATAAATTTACCATGCCATCCTCTATCAAAGTTCCTGTGTGTCCAAAGTGCCGTGAAAAATACTGAACACTTTGTAGACAAAATCAAACATAGTAAGCCTCTTCACAAATGTGTGACAGATGACGCACTAGCAATAATCAGAATAGAGTCCTTGTGTATAGTTATATAAGAGTCGGGCAAACACAAATGTCAGCCGCCATTAGTGTTCCAAAAATAAATGATAGCGCTCAAGGCCGGAGTTGTTTTCCTTAGTATGTGTCACTTTGATGAATTTAATTACTTGTCAGTTTGACATTGTCAATAAATGGTAAATTTAATACATTTACGAAAACTACACTGGTAGGTATTTACCTTTTACCGATTGGTGGTCAGGTGATTTTGCGGTAGATAGATCAGATTGAGCAATTTAGTGTAGTAAACATATAACCTCTAAAAACTTGTCTTGTCGTCGAATCGGACAATAATATTAATAATAATTCAGAGGCTAACGCTTACAAAGCACCAGCCTTTACACCGCTCGGTAAAAAGAGTTTTGTGATAATACATACATACAATAATTATTATTATATTAAGTAGCCTACCTACATACCTACATTATGAGAAGAGGACAAGTCCTATAATTTTAATTTCCACATTAAATAAACAACGAGACAGCTGATGTATGAAAAATAAAACATTTAAACAGTTACAGCTTTTTATTTGACGTTTTAAACTTTTTCAGTACATCTGTTAATTCCTGTAATAGCCGCATTTTTTACTATGAAACTGCTCGCCCCTTGTCGCAATTCTGGGTCCATATCATATCGGCCAACTTGTTCATATCGGCCACTTTTATTTTTGTTCATATCGGCCAACGCGATCATATCGGCCAACGCTGGCGGAATATCTAAAAAAGGGGAGAAATCATATCGGCCAAAGTTCATATCGGCCAACGATCACATCGGCCAATTATGGGCGTTCACATTGGCCAACCTGTTCATATTGGCCATTTTTATTTTTGTTTATATCGGCCAATGCAGGCGGTAACCGTAAGGAATAGCGATACTAGCTGAAGAGCAACTTCTACCGCTACGGTAACGTAAACCGACCGCCATCGCCGGACGTGCAATGTCTTATTTCTTATTCGGGTGGCGGAATAAAACGACGGGGTATAAAAATCCGGAAAAAAAGCCGAGGAAAAAAAGTCGGCGAAAGAAAGCCGCCGAAAAAAAAAACCGTTGGACAAAAAAGCCTGCAAAAAAACGTATGATATACACATTTAACATATTTAATACGTAAATAGTTTTACTACAAGCACTTGAATTCCTTGTTTTGTGTGTATTTTATCTGTAGAATTTACAAAATATAAATGACGGAGATAAGTACAGAAATGTCTAGATCGATAGATAAGCTCTGGATGGACTTTTGAAGGATTTTTCTTTTCCCCTTCGCTTATTTTCCCGATCGATAAGCTGTGGATGGACTTCCAAAGGAATGGCATGGTTTCAAGATCTATAACTTTTGAAGAGTTTATTTTCACAAATGTAATAAAATTTAATAAAAACAAATAATTAGGAGTGCTAAATTTTACAAAAACCTGTACTTTTGTTAAATAAATGCTGAAGTAAATTACTTACCATGCCCATTTAAAGTTAATAACCTCCTTGTTGCTATCTCATATGCATAATACCTTTTCTGCCTATACAAAAAATTAGTTTTTAACTCGTCCAAAAGGTTTCTTCGGGAGTCTGATCGTACTTCCAGTATATATTTGGTTCTATACCGTTTTGGGAAACAAAAGCAGCTTCGTACTCTCTATCTCGGTAATGTAGAGGACCAGCGCAGCGTACATTTTCTCTAGCAATTACTTTACCACATTCGCACGACACAAATTTATATACTCCCAAACGAAATTCCAATCTTGTCACTTGCTTTGACGGGATTTTTCAATTTATGACTGCTGAGTAAATAATGTCAGACAAATAAAAAAGCAAACTCTCAAATTACACTCTTGACCTTCATTTTTTAAATTTATATTAAACAGACTAATACTAGCGTACATATATCAAACAAGTAGAGACACTCACTGTCGGTTCCTTTGATGTCAAAATTCCGATTTGGATGACCTTGAACGGCTCCTGGGGGGGGGGTACTTTCCGATACTACTAACAGATGGCGCCACTACTTTGTCACATATGATTGGTAGCAGAGCTAGTAACTGGCTCTGATTGGCAGAATTTTGTGCTGCCATCTGATAGTCGAGCTTAGAAATACCCCCCGAGTTATTGTCCCTGCCACTCTAGACAGGTATCAACATTTGGCATGAGTGTCTCTACTTGTTTGATGTATGTACGGCTATCGCCTTAAAAATCTGGTACAAGGTCGAAAATCTAGTGACTTGAATTTAAAAATTGTGGACGAAACTTATGTTATTTCAGTCGTATTCACAATGGGAAAAATTTTTGATGTACCAGATTTTTAAGGCGATAGCCGTACGCTGCTAATACACAAGGAGCTGCTTTCATTCTGCAGATAGCTATTTGATTAACAGTTCAATTGTGTTGATTGCTGACAGCAAATTTTCAATGTGTTTGCAGCATTTATTTAGCAAGTTTTCTATAAAAAAGTAAAATCATGGTAAGTCGTTTGACACCAAAATACAATTTCTTCTTCTATAAGTCCTGTAAAAAGAACAGATTTTTGACAAGCAACAACAATTATGTACAGTAATTGCATTTTTTTGTTTTATTATGTTTTGTAGTCAATAATTTAATAAAATATCCAACAACAAAATTCCAAGAAATTTTTAAAGCAAAGGGATTACAACAGATACATCAGAGGTGTGGGATGCATCATAAAAAAGTTATAATAAATTGATATTGTAAATTAAAACTAGAAACCAGAGATGGAGAAGTTCTCCTTCTTTCAAAAAACCGGATATTCAATCCAGATCCGGTGATGTGATTTCGAATTCGATTATCCTTCTCATTTTTGCTAGGTTTAGAACTGGCAACAAAAAGCTTGCGTGTTTAAAAGTCTTTGTAATTTTTTAGTGTTTTTTGATTTGTAAGTGTATACCATACATGTGGATGTTAGAAGCACATCTGAAGAAACCAACACTATACCCTTAGCGTACGCCTTGTTACCTAAGAAAAGTCGTCAGGTATACCAAAGGTTTTTTAAGCTATTAAAAAACTATGTACCAGGTTGGAACCCACAATTTGTGAAAATGGACTTCGAGGAAGCCGCCATAAGGTCATTGAAAAATGTGTTTCCATCAGTACAAATACTTGGTTGTAATTACCATTTCAACCAATGCATCTGGCGTAAAGTACAAGAACTCGGAATAGTCTATAATTACACGAATAATGAAGAAGTGAGACTTCATGTAAGATGTGTGCTGCACTTGCTTACGTTCTTGTTACGGACATTGAAAATGGCTGGTTATGTATAATGGAGGATTCCCCTAACCACCAGCAACATCAAAAAATTCAGGATTATTTTGTCGATCAATGGTTACAAAACTCCAGTATAACAGTTGACATGTGGAATTGTCACGAACAGAGGCACAGAAGCAACAACGCGGTGGAAGGCTGGAACCATCATTTAAACAGCATACTTAAAAAAATCATCCCACACTATGTTACGGTATTAAAACAACTTTACGACACCCACCCAAGGTGAGCATCGCACCACGGAATCAGTCCTGGAAAACTGGCACACTTGCCCTGAGATTTGCTAGAAACAGGCTAAAGGCCACGGCTGGAACGCTCAGGGAGTCGGGCGTGAGTCACGCGATACGTTCTGGGCAAGCGTGTTGAGGCATATATATAGGGTACGTCAAAATTATGAGGGCGCCACCAAGCCTGTCTTAACTCGAATAACCGGGCCTGGGCGGTTAAACGGGAGCGAAGTATTCAAGATACTCCGTCGATAAGAATTCTCATGAGCTGCAAGCTCAAATAACAATTTCGTGATCGCAAATACTGGAATGGTAATATTGGGACTCTTTGGGCCGAGACTGCGCAATCACTGGACCTACCTGCACGCTCTGATCTCTCACGTCTCGCCGTACACCAATCTTTACACCGTAAAAGGCGCTATCTGAAACAAAGCATGCACAGGTCGAATAGGAGTAATACGTCCCTTAATTAAATATGCGTCTATTGGTCGCTAACTACATCTGGGCAGCAAATCGTGCCGCCAAGCTTATGTTATTGCTTACGTTAAGCACCAGCTGATGGACGCGCTATGCTAGTAAACAACACACTATGGGTGGCCGGCCGCAGTGGGCTCGACACTTTACATATTAGAGTACAGTTTAGAAATACGCCCTCCGGAAAAAGGGCGCGTTAGTGCGCGATAACAGACGCCGACCTGCAAAAGCAGCGGGGCAGCGTGACTGCAATATTTGACCAGGAAGAGGGGCTAACATAGCCTCACTGAAGTATGCGAATTTGGAATAGGTGCCAGCCCCTGCTACGTCGTCCACGCAGTCGTTGGCTGCGGTTAACACCTGGGAAGCAAAGCACAAAGCCCTCGCAAACATAAACAAAGAGCTCGAACAGATTAGGGCGCGCCAGGCTCAGCACGGCGAGGCGTTGATTCTATTTAGTTATTAATCGGTACAATATAGCGAAGCTCGCGCACCCAACGTTACTGAATTAAAAGCTAGCACAAACGTAACACCAAGACATGGGCGCAGAGTTCTTTAGCTATTTAGGCGATGAGACGCGAAACTCGCGCACATGAACTTACTAGTAGGCTACCAAAGTAGCGTCTCGAAGCATGGTGGCCTCAAACCGGCATTAAAAGCCGCGACAAGCAAGCAAGGGGCATGCATCCGCCCACACAAAGTTGAGCGCAAAGGCACCACCGCTCGCACAAGTGACAGTTACTATGTTTAAATGGTTGCAATTACAAATACCTTAGTCCGCAGACGGTCCATGAGAGTGGCGTGCAGTCAATTGGTAGAAGGCGGCAGTCTGTGGCAGCTCAATCGCCAAAACATGGCATTAGGGGTAAACGGGCTGGAATCCGCCAAGATGGCGGCGTTAGGACGCTCTCCTGAGAGCACACATACGGCGGCAAAGAGGCCTACTTCGTCCTGCCTAGAAAGATCCTCGAAAACAGCGAGTTGCAAAGGGAAAGCCCCCTTTCCCACAAACGCAGAACTGGTTCCATGAAGCCCTTCACACACCTACGCTTTGGCGTAAAGACTCGCCACTCGCACAATCACACGCGACCTCTTAAAGGATGGCATATTCGACAACATTCGCTGAAACAGCACGAGACGGGAAAACAGGCTTGCGTCCCCCCAAATGGCGGGAACGCCGCGAAACGGCACACTCTGCGACTTCTTCGATCAACGGCCTGACTTGAACTCCTCAAGCAAGCAGTGTTCCGGCCCCTGCAGTGGCGTGAGCCAAACGGCATTGCCACGTGACTCTCGGCAGCCAATGGCGATGCGCTCCATAAAACAAATTAATTCCGGTAACAAAGACAGCCAATGGCGAGGCGCCTCAACGGCGTGATTTCTAGAAGGTTCGGAATTCTTGCGAGCGATAACACCCGGCTGCCAAAGTAGCAGCAAAGGGGTGCTCCAACTGACGAGAAATACTGCGTTTGGGGCCAAATATGTGCAAAATCATTATTATGGAATTAGGCGATGGAGCCAAATAAGTAACTAAAAGGGTTTAGCATACGGGCACGCTGCCCTAAAGCCTAGGTGGCTACTTAAAATACCAAAATGACCTGACAACTATTTGCTCTCATCAAGTGTTTAAAAACTGAAGCTGAGTATAGTGATCTTTTATATGACAAAATAAACCAAAATATCGAAGGAAATCGAAGAAAAAAATCTTATATAAAACTTGACGAACGAATAGCAAAAACATCAGTTAAGTACAATGAAACTGATGATTTAAAAAAGTGTTTGCGTACATTAGCCTATATTCAGAAACTTGAATACACAATAAATTGATTGGTTATATCAAAATCAACGTAAAATCTAAAATATAATTTTTATTTTACTTTTGATGAGTTTTATATTGTAAATACATTAGCATATAGAAAAATAAAACAAAACAAAAACAATTAAAAACAAAGAAAAAAACTTGTAAACACGCCAGCTCTTTGCTGCCAGTCCTCAACCTCCGTCTTCCAGTGCGAACTGGTAGCCCTTCGAGCGGCAATGGAATACATCCGAGGCAACTTAGGCGCCTTTCCCGCGATATCAATCCTGACGGACAGCAGGTCAGCGCTGATGGCCCTACCGCGCATGCAGAAACCCACCGAGCTCCAGGTCGAAGTATACCCGCTGCTCCGGCAGCTGACAGAAACGACATCCGTGAGACTGCACTGGGTCAAGGCTCACGTTGGAATTGAGGGAAATGAGCGCGCTGACGGGTTGGCCAAAGGAGCAGCATCGGTCGAAGACGTGCCCACGTTCACCGTAGTGACCCGCGCCTTCTGCAAGAGGCGGCTTGCCCTGCGCAAGGTCGAGAAGTGGGAGGAACAATGGCGCACAGCTACTACCGGGAGACCTGTACAGCGTCTCATCCGGTTCATAGCCACTCGACCCGACATTGTAGGCCGCTTGGACCACCTCACCACTCAGCTCGTCACCGGGCACAGGGGATTCGGGGCCTACCTACATCGGATCGGCAAACGCGACAACTCGAACTGCGCTTGCGGGGATGAGGACACTGCCGAACATGTCATCCTCCGATGCCCACTGGAGCAACATAATCGCGGAGCCGCCGATGCGCGAATGGCCGAACGGGGACTCAGATAGCCAACCACGATGGAAGATGCGCGAGCCCTATCAAGGGAGAAGGAGTGGTGGCAGGCCCTGACGGAGTTCGCCTCCAAGGTACAGCGCCTCAGACCTGATCGAGGGCGAGGAGGTAGGCCAAGAGGACCAACACCGAGCGCACACAGCAGCTGTGGGTTAGGTGCGTGAGTATGAGTGAGTGGCAGTACTTGAGACGCTCAGGACGCCGAATCAACACGGAAGGCGAGTTTTGGGCATGGAATAGTTTCTACGTGCTTTTCTGTAAATCTTTTACACGTCACACATTTCTATATCACATTATTGATAGATTTTCTGCCCTTTGTGATCCAATAGTCTTCTCTTAAGTTGTTCAGCAATATTTGTACAACAGCATGCTTTAGTTTCTCATGTTTTTCTCTTATCAACATTTTCACTACTGGATGCCGATCAGGTAAGACGATTGGATACTTGAAGTTTTTGCTGTCTTCTTGTAAAGTTATTCTTGTAGTGACTCTCATGATACCATCTTGATCGTAGAATGTGTTTAGAGAATTAATATCTTTCAAATCATGTCCGTACCATTCAGTTTGAATTAATTTTATCAGTTTTTTCTCGGCACGGTTTAATTCTTCTACTCTTAAACAACCTTTTCGTTCTTCTTTGTCCTTTTCTTTAAATTGCATCATCCAGTTTATCATATTTATTATTCTTTGAAAATCGGAAAAGTATTGATAGTACCATCCAGTATCGTTTTTATGTGTTTTCGCAACCATGTCCGTGGCTTCAATTATCTTTTTTTCAAGTGTTGTCTCTGGCCATTTTTGTGGATTCTCATATAATCAGGAAGGACCCTCCCACCATCGCTCTTCGATAATTTGTTTTGTGGAACAGCCTCTAGACGGTAAATTGCCGGATTTAAATCTTCTGGTATATGCTTCCAATATTTTATTTTCGTTAACTCATGGATCTCTTTTACTCGGTCTTTTACAAACATTTCTTGTTTTCCATTTCCTTGAATCCAATTTAAAAAAGTGGTTGAGTCACTCCAATATGTGACCGGTTTCTCTCGATCACTTGTTAGACTCTTCAACACCTCCGCTGTTAAACGAACTCCCACCGTGGCAGCCATCAACTCAAGTCGAGGAATTGTTATCTTTTTTAATGGTGCAATTCTTGCTTTTGCTTGTATAAGCTGTACACATACCGTATCATGTTTCTCCGAACGTGCAAATACTGCACATGCATACGCTATTTTGCTCGCATCACAAAATGTGTGTAAGCTGTAGTTTGCATTTGCATTTTCGAGAAGTGCCCGTCTAGGTAATCTTACGGGTGATATTGCCGGAAGCTTTTTGTACCAATTTAGAAACTTCCATCGAATATCTTCACTTACTTCGCTGTCCCAATTTACATTCTTAACCCACAAGTCTTGCAGTAACAACTTAGGATATATCATTATCGGACAGAATATACCAATTGGATCAAAGATTTTGTGTGAAATGGACAAAATAGTTCTTTTAGTTACAGGTGTGAACTCTGTAGGCTTCAGGAAATCCATATTAAATTCAATAGTATCGCTTGATTTATTCCATTTCAAACCGAGGACCATAGCTGCCTGATTTTTCTGATTGTCGAACGAATATTTCCAGCCTCGTAAATCGAATTGTCCACTACTCATTACCTCGCTGGCTTCTTCTATGAATTTTATATTTTGTCAGTTCTTCGGCAATTGTTTGCATTTTCCCGGCTTGTAGCATAGTTAGAACATTCCAGGTTCCTATTGTTAGTTCCATACTCGTGTCCTTGTTCCGTTTCTTGGGTCTGTCATCGTTCATCCGTTCGGCATTTCCTAATAGAACTTTCGTAACTCGACTTTTTTTACGAGAAGAGAGGCTAATTGTGCCTCCATGGGGAGTTAGCCCCAGCCCAACCCCTTTTCGGAGGGCCATTTGCTCAGGTACCTCGGGGTTGCAAAGCCCGTACTAACATCTAAGATGTTAGTCCCTGATGGGGCCGACAACAACACCGTTAAAAACCATGTCCACAGAAACCGTCCCTCCTTGTCACATCCACCAAGCTGATAGCCTTCCAAACTGCCTTTACCTCCAATGTAAGCTCCCTGTTTTTTGAAATCTCCTTATTTCCAACAATGACAACAATACTCCTTATCCAATTATTATAGGACAATTGCGACGTCCCGCGAGACCTTGATGCTCCCTACGTCAAGATCTAACTCAGATGCAAAAATCCATATGGCCACAAGCCATTCCAAGTCCAACAGTACTTCACAACAACTCACATGAAGCTCCAAATCAAAAAGGATACCCAACACTGATTCATATGTGATTTATTCAAATCCACTGCAGATATCATATAAATAAAGGAGAACGATCCAAATGTGTGTGTGCGTCACGACAATTGCAGACGCGATGTCCCCCATTTGCGTTTGCATGAATTTCGCCGTCGCCTCGATTTCGCGAACGGGGCGGAGCCCCGAGAGCACCCTTGGAGAGGAGCAAAGCCCCGAGGGCCCCCTTGGAAAGGAGCGGAGCCCCGGGCCCCCCTTGAAGTGGGGCGATGTCTCAAAGGCCTCTTTGGAGAGCGGCGGAGCCCCGCGGGCCCCCCTGGAGAGGGGCGCAGCCCCGAGGGCCGCTTGAAGAGGGGCGGAGCCCCGAGAGCCTCTTGGAGAGTGGTGGAGCCCCGTGAGACCCCTTGGAGAGGGGCGGAGCCCCGGGCCCCCATAAAGAGGGGAAGAGCCTCGAAGGCCCCTAGAAGAGGGGCGGGGTCCCGTGAGCTCCCTTGAAGAGGGGCGGAGCCTTAAAAGCCCCCTTGGAGAGAGGCGGAGCCCCGGGGTCCAATTGGAAAAGGTCAGAGCCTCGAAGGGTTCCTTGGAGGGGGAGGTGTCCTGAGGGCCCCCTTGGAGAAGAGCGGAACCCCGAAAGCCCCCTTGGAGAAGGGAGGTTTCCCGAGGACCCTCTTGGAGAGGTGTGGAGCGTTATTTGAGCGGAATCGATGCGATTTTAGAAAAGGACCCTTAACAATTCACGTTTGTTTTTGAAAATTATTAGCAAAGCTTTAAACTACTCAGTGGTGACACAAAAAATGTAAGGTCACTAAATCACGTTAGCTAAGCGTACCTAACGCTAAATGTGCTAAGCAACGCATATGAAAATAGATAAGGATAGACCGCGCAATAGCGCTCGCAGCCCCGTTTATTATTATTATATATTAGATGCTCTTTGTACCATTTGTACCATTTGTTAACCATTTTATTCTTCAGTATTTTAAAATTCATTTTATTTCTTCCTTTAGTTAATTTTTATAATAATAATAAACCCTTTAACACAACTAGCCAATAAATACCATTTCATTAAATGGTTTTTATTCTTTTAAATTTCACATTACTATAAAAACATGTTACATATTTAGAAAAAAAATAGTTGCTATTTTATAATATAATTTTTCCTAGCAATAAATTATACGAATTTTTTACAGTCTAACACTTTTAATTCATAAAACTCCTCTTGTACTTTTTAATTGCTAGTTATCATTGTCAAGAAGCTACCATAACAGTACATAAAAACATTGAACCTACTTTCATTGCTAGGTAGATTTTATCATCTGCCTCTGGTATAAATTTATTAATATCTTCTTCTAAAATTTTAGATTTTTTTGGTACATAACCTTCATATAACCGTTTCAATAAAGCCAGCAATTTATTATACTTAAATAGCATTTTAACATCGAATAGGTCGTCCACAAAGTAGATGGTTTATCGTATACGCCTTACGTTGTAATTCAAAATATGCAAGTAAAACATTTTCTGATATACCTTGTACTTTATTTTCTTTGCACCATTGTTGAAACTTGTTAAATTGTTTTTCATAATAGAGACCGGACTTTTTTGGAAGTAATTTGCTGACGGTATTTTCAGCAATTTTTCTTATTTCAGGGTTCAGGCCGAGTACATGAAAAATTGTCTTCACTCATTTTTAATTACTATTAATCAAAATAAACAAAAGATAATTGTCAACAATTTCAAATTGAATTTTTAAATGTCACACCACTGTTACCAACCACCACAATAGTTCTTAAAATATAATTTTTTTTATTTAAAAATGGCAAAAAGGTCCAAAATAAAAAAAATAGTATAAAAAGCTCGTTAATAAGTCATATATTGCACTCGTCCTTTAGAAAGCTCGCCGCTACGCGGCTTGCGTTCTAAACTTAAACTCGTGCCATAAAATTTGACTTATGAAACTCGTTCTTTAATATGCTATTATGAATATACTGTTATGTTTATTGATAGCTCCACATTTGAACTAGTCATATAATTTATGTAGTGAATATTTTACTTTGAGCTTGCCCTTAATTAATGCAATGCACCATGTTAGAAACCTAGAATTACTTTCAAATCAATTATTTCAATTAAGTACTCTTATTCAGGGTGGTTCGCCAAATCTAGATCTCTATTAGTTGAAGTTTAAATTTTTTATTTTTATTCTCGACTATTTAATGACATCAAATGTCAACTTGACTTTTAACTTCACTCAAACCAGGTATTGACAAATCTATTTTTACATTGACATAACTATCAATTAACTCACCAAAGTAAGTACTGTTTTGTATTTTACTCTTTCTTTTATTGTTCGGTATTCAAAATGCTTTGATATTAATTACTAACACAAACCTTATCCCTTTTTCAGCTCACACTGCCAATATTTAAATACCACTGCTCCTATTCTCAAGAGATCCCGATGTTCACCTTAGGCAACACCTACAGCTTATTCCTGTCAACCAACTCCAAACGTCCGCAGAATCCGGTATCACTCCCCTCATCACCTTCACGCCATTAGACGCCTGGTAAGTTTCAGCTTTATAAATGAATCTGATCTTATCTTGTTTATTCCTTAGATAGTCCTCTGCACTCATCAACCCCCACAGAAGCTGTCCAATTCCAGCTGGCACTCTTACTAACCTCTTTCTAGATGAATGACCTCACTTCCATACAACCACCAATGTAACCAATGAATATTTAATTATGTGTCACCTTCACCAATAAATCCAATTTCCTCCAATTTAGTAGTTCTCTGGTTCTTTCTATTTAATTCACTGTATTAGACAATCTCTTCACTGATTGTTTAGTTTTAATAAATTATTATTTCATTTTCATTTCTGCACCTCGTAGAATTGTTAATAGCCTTTAAATTTGTATACTACCAAATAACTATACAAATAAGGCATAATTTCTAACTTTTATTGATCAAAATTAAACATTTCAAGATTATTTGTACAGTTTGTTTTTACAACTGACTAAGCAAAATTTTCATTTTTATTAGATACAATTCTTCTTGCCCTCTTATAAATTTTAAATATCCGATTATTACATGCTATCAATTCTTATTATTATAATTATAACAAATATTTATGTCAATTGTAACCTTGGCTTGAAACTTATTAAAATTAACTGCAACCATCAAAATTTGAATACTCAATTGCTATTTGTACCTCAAATTACCTTACTTATTGTCTTAATTAATTTTATCATTCTTATTGAACTTTACACCCAATCTTTATTAAACCCTTTAGAATTTGATTATAATTAACCTTCCAAATTTATCATTTCTATCATCCATATTTTAAAACTACCTTTTGCATATCATAGCAATACGTATATTTTATTTATTTATATGTTGTTTTATAAGCATTTATTTTTGCTCTAGAATTTAATATTGGTTGTATATTATTTCAGGTGAATGTATTGAATACATTAATAACGTTTTTTTACTACTGTTTTCCTTAAATAATTGTTTTATTTACATTAAAAGTTGTACTGTTGTAGTTTGTATTTTAATAATAATAATAATAATAATAATAATAATAATATCTTTATTTTGCCATCAAGGGCCAACAAATTTAATAATATAATTTTACAATAAATTAAACTTACATCGAAATGCTGCATTGATGACAAAATCATATGGCGGAGTTCAGATAAATCTGCTCTTACACTTAACCATAAAGAAAAGAGTTAAATTATATTATAAATGCCTAACACTAACTATCGGGAAAAATAAAAATAAAAACGTCTTAAATTAAGAATGAATAATTTGCAAATTTTAATTGATAATGTCAAATTTAGCATTATCAATTAAAATTTTGAATTATTTATTAAATCAAATTTTATTCACAAAATATTTTTTAAATTAATGAGATTTGAGGGTTGCCTATACGCGCTATTTAAATTTCTCTCTCACGTCATTGTGTAATTGTGCAACCCCGTGGCCACGGACCACGGAGTAGCTTTGTAAAAAAAATGGTGGCGTGTTGCCAACTTTTAACATGAGGGATTCGGTTCTATTAGGTATTTCTTGTTCTATGCCAACAATTGGCAATAGGCAATCTGAGGTTATATCGGTTCTTGTTGTTATCATATTAGGGATTGTTTTGTGGTTATCATCCGTTTTTAATGTTGTTCATATTAGGCATTTGCGAAAATTAAACCGTGATATATTTATCATTTGCCAGTCGTTGGTGGGATGACCTATCTTTACAGGAGTCTGTTTAAATACTTTCAGACGGTGCCTGTAGTAAATCTGTAATATAACCTAAAATACGTAAAACTTGCCGTGTACGGGCGGCGTGGCGTGTCTGGTATGTATCATAATAATATAATGTGGCTTCCGACATATGCAACTTAGGGAAATGCCAGTGATAAATATTAACGTTACCTTTACATGGTCTGTGTTATGCAGCGATGCTTTATCATATCGGTCTCTGCGTGCATAAAAAGCATTCATTTACATCGTTCTACTCAACATATTTATCAACGTAGATTCCTCGATGTTCATATAATTCATGATTCGTTTTTGCTACAGTTCCATTAATTTTTATTTATAACGAACGTAACAAAGTTCTTTTTGTTGCGTATACCGCCAGACACACTGTATAACAGTACAATATTCGTGAATGTCTAATAATATTTCAGTAAGTAAATGGACGACAAGCAGTTGTAATATGAATTTCCTTCTTTCAGAACCTTGGCAGAACTTCAAATCTAGCATTTGATGGAATAGCGACAAGTTGTCTATCGTCTAGGTCAGGGGTCGGCAACCTTTTTCGGACGGCGGGCCATTTTAAAAATAATTTTTTTTATGCGGGCCGCACATTCAAATGTAACTTAAATAGTGCTTTTATATCATATACGAGTATAAATATTATTAAAAATAAATATATAAAAAATTTATTTTTTATTGACATGCTATAATAACAATGTTAGAGAACAAAAATTTTACAATTCTTAAAAGGGAAAAAAAAGAATATACAATTCCAATTAAATATGTATAAATATGTAAATATAAAATATATAAATATAAAAAATATAAAATATTGTAGTGAAACGTCATACGGCTGTCAACATGAACGCACATATGAACATACAGTAGCAAACTGGCGAAATGAAAGAATTAGTGATAAGCCTATCCGGAATGAATAATCGGAAAGTTTCCGATTGTTCAAAAAGTCGGAAGGTTCCTATTATTTCGGAACTTTTCGGAATTCGATTATTTTACTGTTCGGTGCACAAAATTCGGAACTTTCGGAATTCGATTGTTTTACTATTCGGTACACAAAATGAGAAAACGAAATGCCAATTTGAACTGAACGGAATACGGAATGTTGTATTGACTCACTTGACTGCTATATGCTGGTTGGCGAATGTCGACGAGTCGCGCCGTGTGCGCACGTGGATGATACGTGAATGGCACTAATGGCAGTGGTATTTCGTAGATTAATTATTAGATAGTACACCTACAGACTTCAAATTCAAGTATTGTTTTATACTATCTATTATGTACTTTATGTGCTATTAAACTTTAAAATATCACTACCATTTTCCGAAAGTCTATTAACGTAACTACTGTAATAATTTGAAAAAATATTTTATTTCCTCATATCCCACTGTGCGACTCAAACTCATAAATTGTTTTTTAGGATACTGCATTGCTAACTAGCATCTACATAGTTACAAACGAGTCCGGTAGATAAAATTTACCGGACTCGTTTGTAACAATGTAAACGCTAGTTACCAATGCAGTATCCTAAAAAATCTTATACGATACACGACCGGTAGAATTCTTATGGCCTTGCCAAACATACAGGTCTCGCCCTACGGTTCGACCTGTAAAGTGTTGGCGCGGCCATAAAAATGTTGCTACCGGTCTAATAACGTAAATAGCTATTACTGACCGTCCTACAAACCCAAGCAATAGATGCCAACGCAGATAAGGGCTTACGGCGCGACGGCGAGTGCTCTCATCGTAAATTTATACGCACTTCATCTTCCTTCCGCTTGTTGTTATTTCGCTCGTTTTCCCTTGCTTGCATTTACGGAATGTAAAATAATCGGATGATTTTATAAACATTCCGAAATGGAACATTCCGATTATTTAAATCATCCGATTATGCCCATCACTAGAAAGAATGCTACACTTGCTAAGCGAGACGTCGTATTCGCTGGGGAGTGGGGATTAAACTTGCGCAGTAAAATAGGTTTCCCACTGAACAGAGATGCCTGAGAGGCTGTATCAGGACTCCGTTACTTTGCGCTGATTCTATCCGTCAAGCACGTAAACAAGACTGTGTTTACGTTTTAAACCAATGTAGTCAATGGTACTTGAAACGGACGGCAGTAGAGACACTAACCCTCGGAGCACAGCCTCATGCCCCGTGAATATTATGGCTTAGAAAGGGTAGTGAATGAATCAAACATTAAATGCAGATTGATTTTTATTATGAAAATAGACTAGTATTTATATAAAACTAAAAATGCTTAACGCAGTAACAATATCAAAGTTCATAATAGTGTAATAGAACGCGTTTAAAGGTCCGCAAAGACCGCAACTCAGCATGATAAGCTTTTATATTTCCGCATCGGTTTGCGGGCTGAGCGTTGAACTTGGCTTTCTAGGTCGCCGAGTTGCATTTTCACTTAATGTTGGCGAAACAATATTCGTTTAAGGTTTCGTAAATGGGAACTGAATTTTGCCTGTTTTAATTCAAGATTAAAACAGATATAAATTACGTATAAACTTGCGAAATTATGAAGTAAAACTGGAGGTTAAAACTGTTTGTTTATGAAATCAGAATTACATTTCGAACTTCTGACTGGCTTCGTAAATTTTGTTATTAAAATTTATGTGTGTTTAAACCAAGTTTAAACACCCACTATGCTTCTGTTTGTCGCGTATTTTTGTCACCGGCCCCATTTCGGCACGCTTACGCTCTAAGTTTGTTGATTTTTCCTAAAGTTATATTGGTGCTTTGGCGGGCCGCGCAAAAAGTTGCAAAGGGCCGCATGCGGCCCGCGGGCCGCAGGTTGCCGACCCCTGGTCTAGGTCAAAGGCTTCAGGTATAAATTTAAACAATTGTTACTTTAACATGCGAAACGATTGTTAACAGTCATAAAACACTTCAAAAGTATGTAACCTTTTACACTGTTGGTAAATTATTGCTCAATTTGATTACTTAATCATCCCGGGTACCGTAAAGTGGGGTTACTTTGCTTAGATTTTGCAGTTTTTTCAACTTCAATTTGTAGCTGTTAGGTCTAAAAATTGGGGAAAGAACTATGTGGTGTAATTACATTTACTCTATCGATTTCATGCAGTAGTGTAGCCTTTTTTTAGTGACACCACATATTTTTTTAATTTAATGACTGAGCAAACTCACCTCACAAATGGGGCAACTTTGCCATCGCTAATAAAATCGTTACGTTAGCATATATCGCTTTGGTGATGGCTTACTTTGCTCAAGAAAGTCGTTTCCAACAAATTGATATATATGAAGTCCTAGTTTGAACGAATATTAACCTTTTTTAGGGGTATTATAAAAAGGCATGATACATTTTCAGAAACTTTTATTTATTTATTATATAAATTGTATAAAAATACTGTGAACATGTAATAAAATATAAAAAAAAATAATCCAAAACTTTCTTTGGCTTAGAAAAACAAAATATAAAATTCTAAAAATAAATATTCACTTTGGTAAGTACCTATCTAATGAAAAAATAAACAACACCCTTTTTTCATGAAAATTTTAAACTGGAAAGAAAAAACTTGGAAAAAAAAATAAATGCAGAGGTGACCTTTTCAGACTTACAAAAACCTACCTAGGCATAAAACTTAAAATAGCAGCATTCTTAAAAAAACAGATCTGGAATCTCCGAAGAACAAAAAAAAACTCTTATTCTAGCACAGCCTAAGATGTATGGCACACAAGTAAATCAGGTAGGGGTCACAAATTCTTACAAATTGAAAATACTTAGGTCATCCTGAAACTCGTGAATACCGCGAACGATTTTTGGAGGCGTCAGCACTTTTTTTATGTCAGTCTCAATGACGGCAGATATGTCCTCAACATCGGGAAACACAAACAGGTTTGATCTCCTCTTTCTTAGAAATTTGATTTCGTAAACGTCAGGCTTTGTTTCCAGCACTAACCCTATGAAGTGCTTCAGGGTCTTTTTAGTAGCAAACTGCACCACTATAAAATCACCGACACTTATTGAAGGAGCTGGAATTCCATATTTTTCCATCTGCGATTCATCATATTCATCGTCACTTGCAACTTCCTCATCCCCAATTTCCTCATAAGCTACAATATCTCCTTCGTCTTCGTCACTTTCATGTTGTCGTGTTGGCAAACCTTCTTCATGGGAGTCAAGCTCTGGTGTTTCTGATGTTCGTTTCTTTTTTGAATGAGACTGTTTAACATTGCTAAGGCCGGCCTCGTTGGTATCAAGCAAGTCTTCATGTGATATGGATTCTCCAGGAGGAACTTGAAGCATTTTCTTCTTTTTCTTTTGCAAAGGTCCAGACAAACTGCCTCTCTTCTGTTCTAAATAGTGTAAGACTGCTTCATCAATTTGTCTTCCTGTCGAGTTCATAAGGTTTTCGACTTTTGTTTTCGGTAATTTCTTGGTGAGTTGTGTTCCATCCACTGGATAGATTCCAGCTGCTTTGAAAGCATTTCTTAATATCGATTTGTTTTTGTGATCGATTCTTTCCAATAGTCTTTTGAGTAAAGCTGGAAAGCTAGTCTTATTAACAGCGCTCTCTTTAGGATTTTTAGTTTTATATTCTGTCAGTAAAGCTCGCCAATTCCCTTTTAGTGAGCGGAAGAATCCCACGTCAAGTGGTTGTGTGATGTGGGTAGTATTGGGGGGTAAGAATATGAATTTTATTCCCAGTCTTTGGCAATGTCGTAAAATGTCTACACTTAAATGACTGGATAAATTGTCGCCGATTAAAACCTTTGGACCCTCCAGCTTTTTCGCCCATGGTATAACCATTTTCTCAAACCAGTCGGAAAATGTTGCAGCATCAAACCAACCGGATTTGGTTCGATTATATCGTGTGTTTGGGGGTCCTCCAATGCACCATTGGTCATACAACCTTTCGGCCTTATAGACTACATAAGGGGGAAAAAGCTCACCCGCAGCTGTTCCAGCGAACATAACTGAAATGGATGATTTTGTGTAATTCATGATCCTTTCGGGATACTTGGTTCCCCGTTTGAAGATGCATTTTGATCGCCCGGGATCATCGGTAAGATTGGTTTCATCGTAGTTTAGTATATTGTCTCGAGGAACACCTTCCAGGTTTCTGGTTAATCGTTGAATATAATCATCGATAGCTTCTTCTGTGGTCATTGCTCTAGACACCTTAATATTTTGGCATGATCTCTGCGACAACAGTCTTCTATGGCGCTTTAGAAACAAGAAGCACCACTCTTTTCCTGGCATGTTATCATCAAATTTTGAGACGGTCTTGCCGGAAGCATTAAGATAGTTCTTTACGATGACTCTAAGGTCCAAAAGGGTGAGGGGAGATCCATATTCCGCAGCCACTATTAGCAAGTCTACAAAGTGCCTCTCCTCGGCGAGGGTTAACGCCGTTGGACCCCCAACGTCCTGTTGGTGTAAGTTTTTAACTTTGTTGTATATTGTTCTTTGCGGGATCCCGAAGACATCGGCTGCAGCGTGAGTGGACAAGCCCCTAAATTTCACGGCACGTACTGCGGCACGAAGCTGCTCATCTGTATAGTTGCGATAGCAGCGACTACCCAAAGCTCTCTTGTAGCATCTTACCATTTTTTTCCTGAAAAAGTGGCATTAGATATGTCTATATTGCAATTAAATCCTGATAAACATTTAATTTAATGCTTGAGCAAAGTAACCCCAAATCTTAAGTGAAATGTACATCGTTTTGAATTAAAATTTATAAAAAAAGCCAATATTGTTAAACCTGTCTGAAAAAACTACATAGTCAACAAAAAAGATTGCTCTCTTGGAGAAAAGCAACCACAATGTCGTAGAATTCATCATTGTTACTCCACAGACCTTAGTTGCAAGGTTATGAAAATATCATAAAATCCCGCCGTTTACTTACATGTGTCTCGGAGCCTACAGGAGATGCTGCAACTAACTCGCGCCACTTTACGCAGTAGACTGGCTGAGTGGAAACCAGTTCAAGCTCACTCTCGGGTCCTAATTGCTACCAACTTTGAAAAAATTATGTATTACCAACTTTCCTGCCTCTTGAGCAAAGTTACCTCCTGTTAGCAAAGTAACCCCACTTTACGGTAAGTCAATCACATTGCAGACATTTGCTTTTTTCAACCAATAACAGCAGTATATCACTGAATATTGGGCACCATGCAAAATATTCACATAACAATGTACGTACTCAAAAAATAAATAGCCTTGTTGCGAAGTATCGCTTAGCAACGATGTTATGTCCTTAGTGATATCGCTAGGTTACGTAACACTAAACCCCAACAAACTGTGTGGCTTGTTTTAAACACTTTAAAATGCTGTGTTTTGGAAGTATTCCGCTGAATTTAATTGAGAATGAATAATTATATTAATTGTTGGAATATTTTTCAAGTTAATCGTTATGTATTAATATTGTTAAATAGTTGTCCCAAATACCACTCGAAGTGGATATATATTTTTTTAAATATTTTGTCATTTCCATAGAAATTATTGCAAATTTCATTCAACAAAATCACATTTGAATGTCACGAGCCGAAGGCTCGTGACATTTTTGATGTGATTTTGTATCGTGAAATTTAAACGCAATAATTTACATGGAAACGACAAAATATTTGTCAAAAATATATCCACTGCTTGTGGTATTACCCTTGATTATACCATTCATAATGCACAAAATCCCTGTTCAGGCCTCCTATTAGTTAGTGAAAACACTGATGTTATCGTTTTGGTGTTTTCAATTTTGAGGTGTCAGCTGTCAATGTCGGCCATTTCCAATAAGTTTTTTAGAATACGCATTAGATGCATTTTTAGTGTAATTCCCTTATTGATTATTCATGGTATAATCTAATCGAATACTTCCTCGACGACTTTATTATCAAATACTTTTGCTTACAAACTCAACGAGTTGCTTTGTAGAAACACCACTCGTCTTCGTTTCGTGTTGTTGCTAAGCAACCCGTATCGTGAGAAAGCAAAAGTATTTTTGATAATTCACAGTCGTCTCGTGGTATTATTACTGACTATATGCAACATAACAGCCTACTGGGCGGAGGAAACACAGTGAATGAATTATATAGCAAATACTAAACTCAACTATTTTTGTTACACTCTTGTATCAAATACAAAATAATGATTATACTGACGTTAATATTCATTTACACAATAGTAATAATAGTGCTGGTGAAATTTAGTCTACATTTTGATGTTTGGCTGAACATAACATCAATACATATAACCATTATTCCATACTTCTACACTCTCACCCTATATGTACATACATAATCATTAGTCTCCTACCTATCATTGTTGAGGGAGGACTATTCATACTGCAATTGAAACTAAACTCCACATTTTCAGTAAGAAAAGAAATATTTATGTAAGTTAGGATCTTAAAGATTAGGGACATTTTTAATAATGCTCGTGATTTGCAAAAATTTGATTTTAAGTCAAAAATAACATCTCTTATAAAAACAAAAGTATCAATGAAATTGAACAACTCTTCTCCAACCGAGCTTCTATTTTCCATACCTAGTTGTAAGAAATAAAAATGTAAATCTGTAAAAATATACAAGCATCTGTGATTTTAATGACTATTTTATTCGTACCGATATCAACCAATCCGAAGGCTGGATTTAGTTAAGATATCTTGTATAATTTTGACTATTTAATTCATTTGCCAAAAAGTGACCCGTGGAAATCCAGAATTTGACCCTTCTTGACCAATCAAAAAAATATCAGCGAATATATCTTCGTAGAAGGTATTCAAGTGACTATTAAATACTATAATATATATTTTTCTTAACTGTTTATTTTGACTCCAAAACAGCAAACCAGCTGGTACCGGAGCCTATATAGATACATTAAAAACACATCCCATATGTTCAAAGTATAACATAAGTAAAACAAATGTTACACAATAAATAAATAAATGTTTGTTCCAATCTACATATATAGGTAAGTATATAATAAGTTAATTCCAGATGTTACTCAATACAAAATAAACTCTTAGTTTATTGATAACTGAAGAAATCTATAAAACAAATGAATTGACAAATTTAACGACTTTACTAAAAATCGAACAATTGAAACAATAAAGAAGCCAACCTGCGATCGATCACTAATAATAATCAATGATAGTATAATCGCAGATCAACCCCCTTATCATTTATACACCACGGTAGCTCTGTAATGTTTGTACTCACCGTAATGACCTAGATAGCTTAATCTCGGTGGCCTTGGGTCGCAGATTTCTATCATCAGCTGTACTACTGCAAGCTCTTTATAAAAAACACAGGGCGCCAGAAATCACAGATTTCAAAAAAAAAGATAAATAAAATCGTAGCAAACAAGTAAGTTTATTAAATCAACAATTAATAATTGCTTGCAACATTGGTATTCAGTCCTTAAATTGTTTGTCACAGTATTAAATTATTTGAAGACAATATATTACATATGCTGAAAATACAACACGCACAGCAAAAATATGTGAACCTCTTTTGGGCTCTTTGTTACGGTCTTAAACTGACTTTACGACACCGCACCGGCTCATACAATAACGAAACGGCCGGCGCGGGCCGTAACTGACGAAATCGGGACGAAATATCTCCTAGGCCGCCACCCACGCCGCAACAAGTTAGGCCGAGCTAGACTTTCAGTGGAGATGGGCGGGTCCTTTAACGAGATTATCTGAGGGTAACGGCCAGAGGGTCGGTAACTAACGGTAAAATAATGAGGGCGCCACCAAGTCTGTCTTAACCCGACTAACCGGGCCTGGGCGGTTAGACGGGGGCGAAGCATTCAAGATACTCCGTCGATAAGAATTCTCATGAGCTGCAAGCTCAAATAACAATTTCGTGATCGCAAATACTGGAATGGTAATATTGGGACTCTTTGGGCCGAGGCTGCGCAACCACTGGACCTACCTGCACGCTCTGATCTCTCACGTCTCGCCGTACACCAATTTTTACACTGTAAAAGGCGCTATCTGAAACAAAGCATGCACAGGTCGAATAGGAATAATACGTCCCTTAATTAAATATGCGTCTATTGGTCGATAACTACATCTGGGCAGCAAATCGTGCCGCCAAGCTTATGTTACTTCTTACGTTAAGCACCAGCTGATGGACGCGCTATGCTAGTAAACAACACACTATGGGTGGCCGGCCGCAGTGGGCTCGACACTTTACATATTAGAGTACAGTTTAGAAATACGCACTCCGGAAAAGGGCGCGTTAGTTAGCGATAACAGACGCCGACCTGCAAAGGCAACGGGAGCAGTGTAGCTAGCAGCAAAGCACGACGCCGCACAAATGCGCGACGAAATAATTGAAGGCCTAACTCGTTAGGCAGCGGGGCAGCGTGACTGCATTATTTGACCAGGAAGAGGGGCTAACATGGCCTCACTAAAGCATGCGAATTTGGAATAGTTGCCAGCCCCTGCTACGTCGCCCACGCAGTCGTTGGCTGCGGTTAACACCTGATAAGCAAAGCACAAAGCCCTCGCAAACATAAACAAAGAGCTCGAACAGATTAGGGCGCGCCAGGCTCAGCACGGCGAGGCGTTGATTCCATTTATGTATTAATCGGTACAATATAGCGAAGCTCGCGCACCTAACGTTACTGAATTAAAAGTTAGCACAAACGTAACACCAAAACATAGGCGCAGAGTTCTTTAGCTATTTAGGCGATGAGACGCGAAACTCGCGCACATGAACTTACTAGTAGGCTACCAAAGTAGCGTCGTGAAGCATGGTGGCCTCAAACCGGCATTAAAAGCCGCGACAAGCAAGCAAGGGGCACGCATCCGCCCACACAAAGTTGAGCACAAAAGCACCACCGCTCGCACAAGCGACAGTTAACATATTTAAATGGTTGTAATTACAAATACCTTAGTCCGTAGACGGTCTATGAGAGTTGCGTGCGATCAGTTGGTAGAAGGCGACAGTCTGTGGCAGCTAAATCGCCGAAACACGGCATCTGGAGTAAACGGGCTGGAATCCGCCAAGATGGCGGCGTTAGGACGCTCTCCTGAGAGCACACTTACGGCGGCAAAGAAGCCTACTTCGTCCTGCCTAGAAAGATCCTCGAAAACAGCGAGTTGAAAAGGGAAGCCCCCTTTCTCACAAACGCAGAACTGGCCCCGTGAAGCCCATCACACACCCACGCTTTGGCGTAACGACTTGCCACTCGCACAATCACACGCGACCTCCTTAAAGGCGAAACAGTTTATGGCATATTCGCTGTAACAGCACGGGAAATAGGAAGGCTTTCACAGCAACGGTGCTAACAAACAACGGCAATTTACACAACATTCGCTGAAACAGCACGAGACGGGAAAAACAGGCTGGCGTCCCCGCCAATGGCGGGAACGCCGTGAAACGGCACACTCTGCGACTTCCTTGATCAACGGCGTGAGCTGAACTGCCCAAGCAAGCAGTGTTACGACCCCTGCAGTGGCGTGAGCCAAAACGGCGTTACCACGTGACTCTCGACAGCCAATGGCGATGCGCTCCATAAAACAAATAAATTCCGGTAACAAAGACAGCCAATGGCGAGGCGCCTCAACGGCGTGATTTCTAGAAGGTTCGGAATTCTTGCGAGCGATAACACCCGGCTGCCAAAGTACCAGCAAAGGGGTGCTCCAACTGACGAGAAATACTGCGTTTGGGGCCAAATATGTGCAAAATCATTATTATGGAATTAGGCGATGGAGCCAAATAAGTAACTAAAAGGGTTTAGCATACGGGCACGCTGCCCTAAAGCCTAGGTGGCTAATTAAAATACCAAAATGACCTGACATCTTGGATTGAATGTGATCACAACTCCATGAAGGGATAAGCTTACCACTGTCATATGTATTAACCGTTATCTCGGTAATGATAATAAAATGGCGTGAAAGCACTTTTTACAAAATTCTTAATATGTATTCAATTAGCAAAACTATAAATTTGGGAACAATTAATACATTGTAACACCTGGACCCTTCTCATAAGGGTTGTTAATCTTTACGCTCGTCGGGTAGCTCAAAGTCGTAGGGGGGTTCCCCTCAGATATATGATAATTTAGCATACAAAAACACCATCGGAATACATTTAAACAGTTTACTATGTTTACCTACGATACATATCAAATATCACGGCTCTAGAGATTTTACTGATAGTGCAGGGGGTGAAGCCCGCCTCTAAATTCATTTAGAGATGTCCGGAGACGATTAAGCTAGAGAGGCCGCATTGCGTTAACAAATATGATTTTTATTTCAGAGTCCGAGCGCCGACCAAATATTGCCGCTTTTCCTCCAAAGCGGGCCGGGGAAATCTCGCGCTCTCGGACTATATTACGACTGGCAAATTTAAATTACAACGACTGCTAACTTTGAGCACGGACGGTTTCAAATATGAATAAAATACAAGTCTAAAGCTTGAGTGCGGGCTGTTTTGATTACGTCTGGAGATTATGATGAATGCTAGTTTAAAGTTCAGGTGCGGATTATTTCAATGCTGAATTGAAATTAACAGGAATACAAATTTACAGGTCGGATGCGGGTTATTTTAATTATGAATTAAAATCGAATGTATTGAAATCAAAAATGGACAGCTTCGAGTCGAGACTCGAATGTTTCGGTAGTTGTCTACAGGGCGAGAATTGAATCTCGGGGCTTCTAATGCCAAAATCATTAATGGGATTATTGGACCTAATTAATAACGGGATTATTTACAGGGAAACCCTTTGGGCTAACGTAGTGGGTCCCCTAGCGGAGCCTTCCACTTCAAGCGAGCTCTGGGTTTATTAATCAGGAAATTTCTGGCACGCAAAGTGGGTTTTCTAGTGAAATCTTCCACTTCGAACGAGCCCCTGGATTGTTAATAAACTAAGTTTTAAATACGCAAAGTGGGTTTTCTAGCAGAAATCGTCCACTTCAAACGTACTCTGGGAGAATTAACAGGAAGTTCGCAAAGTGGGTTTTCTAGCAGAAATCGTCCACTTCTAACGAACTCTAGGTCGGGTCTACCAGCGGGTATCGGAAGGAAATCAGGATCGGGAACTGGAGTCGGACTGGGGAAATCGGTCTGGGGAATCTCTGGGAACGTCTGCTGGAATCTCGTGGAATCTCCTGGCGATTGAACGGTGCAGCTCCTTTTATGGGCCCTAGAAAAGTGGGGGATAGCGAGTGGGGATAGCGGCGCGCGACTCGACTCGGTACTACCTTGTTATCTCTGGACGTGACGTCGGTCCCTGCGCGCTTATCATCACGGGCAAAATGTAACTTGAGATAACGCGAGACTGGGCGATGCGTAAATTAAACACATTTTTATTGTGTAATAATAATTTACGCGGAGGCTAGCGTTACAACATTATGTTTTAAATTTATAAAACATAGATTTATGAATAGTTAATACATTACGTTTTAAATTTATAAAGCGTAGTTTTAAATTTGTAAATTGTCAATCGGAACAATTAATACATTAAGTTTTCAATTTATAAAGCGTAAATTAAATTTGTAACTGGTAAATCGGTTAACGGTGATGAAGCGTCATTGATATCGATTCCGCCAACAATTCATGGGCAGGCGAAGTTATCATCAAAAGTTGTAATGAGACTAACCTGGTTGTGACAAAAAAGTCGCATGTAGGCGATGAATAATTGGTCCAGGATAATCTTAACGTAACAGCCTTCAGCAGCACCAATCTCGTGGCCAAAGTTGATAAGGGAACGGACGCTCCGCGTACCACTTGGCCAGCTCAAGGTGACATTCCAGAAAGGAGTTGCTGGTCCAAGTTATTGATTAGGGTGTTAATTAGGAAACCCAAATAAGGAGTCGTCAAAAAAACGGCATCAAAGAATGGCGTTTAAAAGTGACGTTGAAAAATTACGTCAAAGAATAACGTCAAAGAGCTAATAAAAAAACGGAAAATTACTAAAATAAATATCAACAAGTAGCGTAGACATACCTGATTTTAGTCATCAGCTCACAAACGAAGTCAATTAAAAATTGGTGCAGTAGCACGCGGGAATGCCTTCGTAGAAGCGAGTTACTTCAACCAAATGCAAAAATAGAATGCCCGCAAAACAACGGAATAGCTCTCGCTGGCGCAAAGCGATAACAAGTGAATTTCGGAAAAACCAAATCCAGCACTTTTGCGCGGACAAGATTTGATATCGTTTGAAATACAGCGAATAATAATTCAAGTGGGAGTATACAGGCTGGCCCGGAAATAAATTGGTAACTGGCGAAACAATTAAGCGGAGCCAAAAAATTGTTTCACAATGCAACTTAATTTATAAAGTATAGTGTGGTTTAGTAAAAACTGAATTTGAGTTGAAGAGAGTAGAAGAAGGTCATACTAATATATAAGCCAATCATATAGCAGACATTTGCTTTTTTCAACCAATTAGAACAGTATATCACCAAAGAGCATATAATGAGAAGAGACTCAGGGATGGGGAGTATTAGCGTATAGCTTAAAAACTCCCGCCCGCTAGGCTCCCAGGTCTTATCCCACTGACAGGAGGGATCCCAATTAAACAGCTCAGAGCAAAACCATGATTTAAACTGAAGTGCGATGTTGCCAAGGTTAACACAACCTTCGAACGATAATAACTTGGGTTACAAAACGCAGTTAGACAAAATTTCTCGTTGTCTCTTAGCCAAAACATTGAAAATACGCCGATTTTATAAGTACATAATTTCTAATACGTTTGCATCAAGTAACCGTTGCTTTGAAATATAGCAATTATTTGTTTTTATCGTGGTTTTTGTTTGTATACCTACCTATTTCTTTGTAATTGCAATCGCAAAACAAAATAAAGCACACTATAATGCGAAATACGTGCGAAATATGCGTTGCCACGTTTGCGATTTGTGGATTTATATTATAAAGTTAAAGGCATTTAAAATCTGTTAAAGGGTTGCTGTAATCTCACGTCGTCAAACGTTTATAGTGAACATCTGGACCCTATTGAGGTCAAACTGTCTTGCATACAATGCTTGAGGTTGACAGAGCGGTACTGCTCCTTGTCTCGCCCACGCGTTTAAATGGACAGGAAATGTTTATTTATGACTGTAAATTTAAACAGTAATCTAAAATAAAATACTTGTGTGCCATTACATGAAAGTAGTCTTTTTTAACGCAAAATCCTGAAAAAACAACACTTTATTTTAACTATTTTATTGAAATTGTGAATTGTCCATTTGACAGTTGTAAATTCTGATCGTTTTCGACATAATTTTGAGTTACAAGAGATCACTATGCAATAAATAACATGTACAACACGCAGGGCCCCCGTAAGGGCTACTGGCGCCTGTGTGCAAAAAAGGATTTTGGCGCCCCTTAAGGCATTTTGGATCATGTTTTTTTATTTATTTTTTTGAAGGTAGGTAGGTAGGTAGGTGCTTGAAATAAAGCAAAAAAGCTGAACTTTAGAAGTCATATTTATTTGTAGACTAAAATATCAAAATGAAACAAACAGAATAAAATTATAACAAAATAAATTAAAATAAATTCTTGTTCACACCCATTTTAAAGCATTTACTTAACTAATGGGGTACAGACACGTTGTTTATAAATACTAGAAAATAACTCAAAACTAAAAATCACATTTTTTTAGGAACAAATAACAGAAATATTGCCTAACGTCTACGTATATATAAGTACTACTTTCTACTTATACTTAGATATTTTAAAAAATATGCAGATACTTCTGATAATAAATACCTAGGTAACTTCGTTATAAAATCAAAAATGATAGCTAGGTACAATAGAAAAATAAAAAATAGCTATTGTAGTAGCGATATTTTCCGAGACTTTGCTGTTGCAAATTTATTAATTACATCGCTAAAATTTATACCATCAAAAATTTCTTGTTCAATTGCCAATATTGCTAGCCCAGACAATCTTTCTTGAAGCATTGTCGATCTTAAATAATTTTTAATGATTTGTAACTTTGAAAAAGATCGCTCGCCAGAAGCTACAGATACATGCAATGTCAGAAGAATTCTTAGTGAAATGCTTACGTTTGGAAGGGTGGAGATTAAATTGTTTTCAAATATATATTGTAAAATACTTAAGGGGTCAGTATCATCAAGTAATGAAAACAACTTTAACGCTTTAATTTCATTAAACAAATCATTGGAGTCTATATCCTTATTATCCTGATCTGTCAGTCGTTCTTCAAGAACAGAACAACGTTTTAAAAGATCGCTGTCACTTAATTTGAATATGTCGCTAAAAAATCCGAAAATATTATCATACTCATGTAATAAGCCAAATCGGTTTTTTAGAGAGCTTAAAGTTTGATCTATAATTTTTAAGAAAAAACTAATTTTAAAGGCGGTTTTTGGATCATGAGGGGTCTCATCTCGGTGTTCATAGTCAAAGAGTTTTGGTTTAAATTTCCTCCTGACCGTTGGTGACGGTGGAAAGTCTTCTTCAATTTCGAGAGAGAGTGCTACTTCTTTCGCTTGTACAAGAATTTCTTGAAATGATTGGTCAGATCTATATTGCTGGAAGTGATCAACTACATTTTTTAGGTAGGTTTGGCATACTTTAATATTAATTGTAGCACTTTGGATTTGTTTGCTGACAATATTTATATGAAATAAAACGTCATGCCAAATAATAATTCCACAAATAAATTGAAAATGTTGTACAGACGTTAAGAGGGAACTCGCTTTATGTCTTGCATCAATGTGAAAGGAATTATCTTCAGCTACTTCTAGAAGACTTTCGCAAACCTTAATTAAATAAAGTTTAAGGGGCTTTATTGCATCAATTCTGCTGGACCATCTTGTCTCACTTAGAGGCTTTAAACTTAACCCGGGGACATTTTTTCTCATAACATCCCACCTTTTTGTGGATGACGAAAAACACCTTAGAAGCGTCATTTACTGTTAAGTTCAAAGTATGAGCAGCACAAGGTACAAAAAGGGCTCTCGGATTCGCATCAAGAATGCGTTTTTGAAGCCCAACATGCTTTTCCATCATGTTTGCCCCATTATCATAACCTTGTCCCCTAATATTTTTTATATCTAAATTTAATTTTTTCAAAATTTCTGTCACAAATGTATATATCCCTGTAGAGTCCAGTATTGGATTAAACGCAATAAAACTGTCCTTAACTTCAACATTTTTTGAAGTGATGTTAAGGACAACATACCTCAGAACAAGACTAATTTGCTCAGTATGACTAGTGTCTGGTGTACAATCTAATATTATTGAAAAATATTTTGAACTGAGAACCATTTCTAAAATATTATGTCTTACTTTAGACGACAATAATTCAATTATTTCATTCTGTATTTGCACGCCTAAATAATGAGTCATTTTAACAGATTTTTTTTTGGGAGTTACACACTCGGCTAACGTGCTGTCTCATCACTGAATCAAAAGAGGCAATCATCTCAACAGCTTTTAGAAAATTTCCATTATCATGTTCGAAAAGTATTTTAGAAGAACATTAACAGTCGTAGATGTTTCCAACATTTTTCTTAAATTTACCCAAGTGTTCATATTTATAACTGTTGTGTAAAATTGACGTTTCGTGTCTCTTCATTAGCAAAGACAAGTGTTGCCAATCAAATACTCCATTTGTATCACAAAAAGTGTTAGGAGTTTTACAAAACAACTTACAACCAAAACAAAATACAGAATCTTTAGAAATAGAGGAAATAAGCCAAGTCCTTTCGACTTTTTCTCCATTTGCTAGACTTCTTACAAAGTATTTGCACGAAAACTTCCTCTTATCTTTATTAGGTACTAGGAAAGCTAAAACTGATGTCTATCAAGGGTGGACCACTTTTAACTAATATTCTAGTTATCTCATTTGTGATTCTTTCGGGCCACAAACCGGGGTCGAACGGAATTATATCGACATTAGCCTCATTAAAGCCTTCATCTAAAGTGTCACTTGCAGCAGGTATTTCGGTAGCTGACATTACCGAACTTCTTACACAAGCTGAATTACCTGAAGTGGATTGTTCAAGTGCTGTAGACGAGGATGGTGTCATCGCTTCATCGGGCTCTGCATCAGTAGAAGCTGTTTCGCTGCTACAACCGCCCCCACTTGTTGCAGAACCTGATGTTACCGTGGTCGCCTCTGTTGAAATTTCAGATGGTCCACTCACGGTTACTGATATTACGGATTTAGAATCTTGAGATTCGGTCGCATCGATAGTTTCCGTGGAATCTTGATTGTTTTGCAAGAAGTGCTTTAAAGATCCAGCCATTTTTTCTCTTTCTTGTAGTCTCAGTTTCTTTTGCTCGCGAAACTTCGCACCTGAAGGTCTCTTTCTTTTATCCTGAAAAAACAAATAAATAATTAGTACTCATGGGAATTAGGAATTAACTTCTACAGTAAGCACAATAATAAGCACCAAGTTTGCATATTTGAGTAAAAAGCAATTTGTTCGAGCCCTTTCAAAAATAAAGGCAGAAAAAATATTAAACTAATTTGATCTTATAAAAATGGTTTTTTAAAAAGATCGATAGCATAAAAACTAAGCGAGTTATGGATAAAAAACCAATTACTTTTTTAAACTCGTACATGACATTTCAATTAATAAAAAGATATTTGGGTAAAAAAAAATCATTATAACCAGTATCCTATAAAGGGTTAATGTTGATAGTATAAAGTAGGGAACACTTACCATTTTATAAAAAATCAAACCGCTGAAATTGCAGTCAGCAGGTAGTCAGCACTTAATTTTTTATAAAAAAAAGTAGTAAACAAAATATTATACAACACAACACTTGACAAAATAAAAATAACTTTAAATGTAAAACTTAATAGGATTACTTGTTTTTATGCACTTGTTGCACGGTCGCACGGTCCAGTGAACTAACCGGTTTAAAAACGCCTCAGGCGATGCATCGCTTTTATAGCGCTCCAGGCATTATTCATGTCTGAACAGGAAAAATCAAGAAACTACCGCCTGACATGTTCTCGCAACATAGGAATCAGCAGTAACTGGATGATATATTAAAAAAATTTCGTGTGTATTTATACCTAATCCTATTTAATTTATCAACCTTTATTTTAAAATTAATTTTTTTTTTGTTTTTTTTTGCAAATTTTTTTGCTATTTTTTTTGGACCCTGGGGGCCCTGACAACACGTATGAAAGTAACTATTTTTCACTCATTGGCTTGCGTTAATCAAACTGCAAATTCATGAAAAAAAGTATGACTTCCAAAACTAGTTGTACACATAACTATTTTTTTTTATTTGAATAAGTTTTAACGCTCACATTGACAGTCATAAAACGAAATTTGCACCTGCAAATTTTACTGCTAACTTTAATAAAACTACGTCTACTGTTTTTTTAGATTAAAATACGAATAATTAATTTCCCACAACAGTTATACAAAAAGTTGGCTAATGATATCTTTTAATAACAAAAGTGTTACGGATACAAGGAAGACTTAAGTAGTTCTTTATTTATTAGCTGTAACTTGAACACTAGGACGGGTAGGTCAATATCTATAAATACATACGAGAACCGAGACAAATTGTACTTCTGCCTAAAATACTCTTCTTTGATTTTGGGTTAGTCATAAATACTTCAAACTTTATGGTTGCTAAAGAACATTTGAAACATGTGATCTTTACAACAGAATTACCTACATGTAATCTGGTTACACATTGCTAGGTTGCAAACAACAAAATAAATAAAGATTGTTATTTGATATTTGAAATATAAAACCTGTGTTTTATTTCTTCGAATACAATTCATATACAGTGTGTCCCCGGATAGGTGAAACGACGTTGTAAAATGTAAAAAATTCTGGATTTAAATTTTCATTTCTTGAGGTCAGTCTCCTTGGTTAAAGGCGAATTTTCAACATAATTTCAGTTTTGAAAAATCAAGTAGACTATGCCTTCGACATTTTTAAAAAGTCTATTTTTCTGCAGATTAGCGTGCCTTTTATGACAAGAAGTTATTAAGAAAAGTTGTTTAGAATCAACATCCAGGCCCCTATACCAAATTTCCAAATTCTCGGCCAACGTTGATCTCTCTCACAATTTCTTTTGTTTATTTCCCAAATCAAAGAATTTTATATTTAACAAAGTTTTTTAACTATGAAATAAAAAACTTTGTTAAAAATATTTGTTTTTCCATGGCAGTTTTTCTTAAAAATAAAATTCTTTGATATGGGACCTAAACATAAAAGAAAATGTCAGATCAAAGTTGGCCGAGGATTTTGAAATTTGGTATAAGAGCCTAAATGTTGATTCTAAACAACTTTTCTTTTACTAGAGATCCGGTTCTTCTTAGGCGATGCTCTAATTTACTAAATTTTCGGCGATCACAGGTATGTTCCTGTCAGGATAGCGATCCCGATATAAGTTGTGGGCTTGAACGCTGTTTTTCCTACACTCAAAGTACACTTGAAGCATATCTACCAACTTGTTGATATTATTCATTCTGTTACGTTTAGCAACACAATTATTACAATGAAATAATAGAAACGTCAAACAAGTGACTGTAGGATGACAAAAGTTAAATTTCATAGCCTTCCTCAACATCTTTAGTTTTTCGCGTTTTTTTCAAAATTTTTATTATGCAACCCTACAAAATGTTCAGACGGCCGAAAAGTACAAAAAATTCAAAATTGTACCATGCAATTTAAAAAAAGTGCCGATGAAGTCATCACGAAAAATTGGAGGCACTAAAAAAAATTTTGTTTTGGTCAAATTGTAAAGAGGATTTTCCCATTTCAGAATATATATGGTTTTATAGGAGTAAAATAACAAATAAACTTGTTATAGTCTTGGGCCCTTTTTATAGAACAGACGGTATACGATCGAAATCTAGATATTTATCCCAACACTACCACCGCTCTGAGGATATTGTTAACAATTCTTGTTAGCGTAGCAAGTGCGGAAAGAAGTTTTTCCAAACTTAAGCTAATTAAAAATTATTTGCGAACAACAATGACCCAAGAAAGATTGGTTGGTCTAGCAACTACATCGATAGAGGCGGATATACCCTACAATTTAAATTTGGAAGAACTTTTAAACAGTTTTATTGTGTCCCCGCAGAGCAACCTTTTAATTATTAATATTTAATTGTAATTTATGTAATTGCTTTAAGTTTTTCTCTTGTAATAAAAACCAAATAGTAATTGGAGATATTTTTGTCTTATAAAAAACGTAAAACTTACGCAAACATAATACTTTTCGGTAAATAATAAAAACTCTGAATTTTTTTTAGAGTGTGTTATTTTTAGCTAACTGAACAATCTCAAAGCCAGAAAACCTCTATTTTTTAACTTTAGCTAAAAATTAATTTTTTAATTTTTTAAATATTTTTCAAAATTTTTACATATCAAGACTTAATATTAAAATTAAAATGATTTTGTGTGAAGACTTTAAAGATTTATAACTGAAAAAAATAATATAAAATGTTAATTACTTCTTTAGATTTTTTATTATTTACCGAAAAGTATATATATTTTGTGCCCATTTTTCTTTTATATTTGAATACTTTGAGAGCGGATTCGTTTCCTTTTCTACTTACTGCGCCATGTTCAATGATTTATTCAATGGTGTGGTGACTATTTACTTATACATATTTATTACAACAACGAGTTTACATAGTATTGACATTAGTGTTACATTTCGTGATCCGTGCGACCAACAACTTACTACCAACTTAACTATTCAAACAGTAACTTGTCTAAAGAACTTGATCTGCTTCTTCACTAATCCAAACACATACCAACTGCTCACCGAAGTTTCACAAGCTGCAGACTAAACCCAGTATAGATTCAAGTAACTGCAAACGCCCTCTGGAACGTTTTCAAATAAGACAATTTGCAGACAATCCAGTAACACAAACCTCGACAAGATCCATCAGCAGTAACTGCAATGTGCCCTTTCCAAACAAAAGCTCGACAAGATCCTCCAGTAGGAACTGCAATGTCGTTTTCAAATCTTACCAGTTGTTGACAACCCAGTAACACTAATCTCCACAAGATCCTACTCACATGATGTTTACTTCACTAATAAGCTTGATGAAGTACAATACTATCAAATACAACAGTTCAGCATCCAATTCCATACATTACTTTATATAGTTTATAGTATTTTAACTTATGGTCCTCCTACCATACATCTTTTCTCCATTTCTTCATTATATGATCTTCCTTTAAATTAATATTTTTATCTCCTCTCCCAAATTTTATATATAACGTATACCTCTTTATACAGTAAATAGATTAAAAATCATAGTATAAAGGGTTTCTTTTAAAATGTTTAGTAGTTTACAAATTCATTATATGTTTTCTTATCGAAATTTTATTTTTGTCTAAAAAATAATAGTATTTTCCATAGTGATATCCTTTATGAATAACTTTAAATTTTAACGCTATATATTAAAAAGTTATTACACTTATTTTAACATCCGACATATTGAATGACTTCTTTCAAATAAGTATTTGATACTAATCCTCCACTTTAATTCAGATAATACTTACATCATATATTAGACCCTTTTTGTTTCTTATTTAAGTATTGTTTAACCGAATTTAAATTTTAAATCCATTATTTTACCAAATACGCATGTTAATAATTCTGATTTTCCTTTTTAATACTTAATACTTAACATCAAACTCTTGTAATCTTATTACCAAATAACTTAACATTCTTATGGTAACCATTACAGTATTATACTTTCATCTATTAGCAACAAAATAGACAAGTTGAAGGTAAGAATATCTATGATTATTGTTGCAGAAACCTGGATATACAAGCAAGAGCTTAAATATTATAATTTACCAAACTTCAAGACTACCTATGGAAATAGAGCAAAATAAGACTAGAGGCAGCGATATTTGTGATTATATAATTCATTACATAGTAAGCCAATAGAAAATTCCTATTTATGACAGTTACCATGTATATATCATGTATCACGTGACGCTATTTCACCAATGAGGTGCATGTGAATGCCTAGTTACACATTATCGCAGCGGTAGTAATTTATTTTCGTAATTGTTTTTTTCTTCAAACGGCAGTAAAATATGGCATTATACTGCTGGAATGATGATGCTAAACAGTCACTTTATTGCCAAGCGGCAGATAATATTATCTGCCGCTGACGAGCGGCAGATAAAGTTATTATCTGCCGCTGACGACTTTATCTGCCGCTGACGAGATCAAGTAATTTTCTTCGAATTTTGTTCACAAAGTTGGAAATAATTTGTTATAAAAACGTTTGAAGAAAAAATACTATATGTTAATCGGAGCAAAAGTAACTTTATGTGGCTCGGCTGTACTTATCTGCCTCGCAAGCTCGGCAGATAACCCGTCCAGCCTCGCCACATAAAATATAACTTTTGCTCCTAATAACATAATATACTATTAGGTTGCCATGAAAATAAAATTAATACCCAATAGGTTGCCGTTCAACATATTCTCTTTCGAAATATAATTCGTGTAATCAATGATTTTTTACTCGTCAAAACCGGAACAGCAAATTTAACTCGTTAAATTTAGGTTCTGGTTTTAACTCGAAAAAAAATCATCGATAATAATCATTCCACTTGTTATATTACCACTGATTATACGCTTGACAACGTGATATAACCGTTTTTGTATTTTGCTGGGTCCAACAATTACAAATATTCAATCTAGAGCCATGATTTTCAACATGTTGTTATAGTAACATTGTTGGGATTTTAATACATTTAAATATTACTGCAAAATTTTTCGCAGAATACATCTCATTGGTCGAGAAGTAAAATAATCAATTATTTGTTATGCTGTTGTGGTATTATAATTGAGTATATACTTTGATGTTCTCTCGACCAATAATATTTAGTTTTCTGACCAATCAAACTTCAAATATTAGAGGGTGTACGTGTGTATTCACTATATATCCGGGTATACTCGTGTTGGTACATTTTCATGGTAGCATAAAGCCGTTCACGACCTTTTTGGGACAAAGTTGGCTATGATTTTTTCTTTTCATGTTGGACTAACTGATTCGATGACGTAGCTGATGCAATTTTTTTTTCTGTCAGTGTCTGCTCGACATTTTCTTGCCACCACATTGCCAGATTTATTATTTTAATATTCGTAAGAAAATAAATGATTTATCAAATCTGTAAAAATAATTTTAATTTCCGTCAAAGGAAAAGTCAAAATGTCCAAAATAATTTTGTTACAACAAAAAATTTCCACGATGCTACTTCCAATTTAAAAAGGACAGACCAAATTTAAAAGAACGCGAGTCGATGTGGAGACAACAATGTACCTATTCAGAAAATATAACCTTAAACTGAAAACAACCTAACCTAACACAAAAAGTGTCAATTTCCATGAGGGAGTTTAGTTGCAACAGAGGTTCTGCCAACAAAATTACTAGATGGTCATAGCCTCACCTGACCCAAAAAAATCGTGAACGGCTTATATAAGACTTTCACGGCTAGCTAAACGTCACTTTCAATGAGTTTGTCATATTACCTAGCAACAGCGTCGCAGTTTCCTTTGTTAAAGTGACTTATTAAACTGCGATAAAAATACGTATTATTTCAAACTTAGCTAATTAAATAGATAACTAGCAACCAGTGATACAAATGTCTCATTTAATAAAACAAAAAAGACCGTTTTTCAAATAGAACAGCGTCCCGGACGGACCAGCGTCCCGGACGGACGGAAATCACGTGATTTCTCGAAAACCGGAAGTGTCACTTGACTGAAATTCGGTTCCTGACCTGACATAACCATTCCAAACATATAACTTTAATAAATTTTTTCTCTATCTCTTACGGTTTGGCTGCTGAAACAGCGTCCCGGACAGACAAAACAGCGTCCCGGACAGACAAGTCTATTAGATAAAGGATAACAAAAACCGATTGTGAGTAAAATAGTTTAGGTACATACCACGGTGAAAAGTTTCCACCTCGGTATGTAATATACTATTCTTACGAATATTAAAATAATAAATCTGGCAATGTGGTGGCGATAAAATGTCGAACAGACACTGACGAAAAAAAAAGTTGGAAAGAAAAAATCATAGTCAACTCTGTCCCTAAAAGGTCATGAACGAATTATATCTATGAGCACGCTTGTAAAATTTTACTGGCTAGTCAGTTAAGAGACATTTTCAAGGTGAATACAGTGACTTGATAAATTGATGTTTACAAGTGAGAAACAAATAAAATACTTTTCCATCAAGTTCCCTTTGGAATATTTGTTGTATGAATAATATGTTGGTGGCAAATGTGTGTCAAATTTGAAGTTATCAGGTTAAGTTTTGTGTCAGTCTGTGTCAAAACTGACGCAAAACTTAATCTGCTAACCTTGAATTTGACATAGACTTACAGTTCCACCAACATATTCATTGTTAGGGATTTTTAAATTAAATTCTGGGCGATCTTTCAAGGAAACAAAAATTAGGTACACTTAGGTGCAAATTCCGGCTGGCAGCTCAGCGTTTTGGAGGCGTGTAGTTCTTAAGAACGAAAGTGAAACGGTAGAACAATAATTAACTGAATGCCCAGAGCGCCAACAATTTTTGAAATAACGGCGAATGCACCCCGGAGATCTAACGAGAAATTGTAAACTCAATACCCAGGCTATATCACACTTCCTGAAAGATAGCTCCAACCAACTGCAATCAACCGTAACTAACTCACCCTGTATACTGGCAATAAATATAGCATAAATAGCATAAATCAAAGTTGCAGGATCTCTCTAACCTAATTAATACATGCGCTAATATACTCACAGTTTTCTGACACAAACAGCAATTTACAACACGTTAAAATAAAGCAGCTTAGCAAGCTACTTAGCCGCAAAAGGTCCTGGGGTTTTGGAGAAAACTGAACGCGGTTTTCGAGCTTTCGGCCGAGAACTTCCTGCTGCCGTAGGTGGCGTTTTGTCAGTGCATAATGGCGCTGCGGCAGCGGGGTTGAGGTGCCAAAACCCGGAAATCAAATAAACCCTCCCAATGCGGATCCTTCTAGTGCTTTAATTAGGCGCTGGCAACCAGGAAGAGCGGCTACGTGAAGGCTTAACACCGTCGACTAGCACGACATGCAGCAAGTCGCTGTGAAACGGGAACAAATGAGTGGCGCGCCGAATTCTGCGCCGCGACCGGGCCCACAAATTTCGCTGGTGCGGCTAATTAAAAACCGGCATTAATTTTGACTAGTACTGCTCGGTACTGCTTGCCCAGATGGTGATTTTGGGCACATAAAACAGCTCGTGGTTGGAATCACTAACAAAATCCGCCAAAAACGTAAGAAAAAGCTTCCTTTAATGAGCTCGGGGCCTTAAAGCCACGAAAACGTGAGGGCTAACATATCACCACCACATAAAACCAACCAAAAACCCTATTAAAACATCCCCGAAGCTCGTGAATTGCTACGCCACTAAACTGTTCGTTTCAAGCTGCCAGCGAAGAAGAACGCGTCGAAGCCCGGCAATCGGCTTTTCCCAGAAAAAAGCACATCGCGGCCAAATGTCCCAGACACGCGATGCGAGGGATTTCAAAGGGAACTTGGTGGAAATACTTTTATAATCACTCGGTATTATAACTTGACTAGATTGTTGTAGAAAACCACACCACATGAAGGTGGATTATCGTAAGTTTTATTCAATAAAATATGGCAAAATATATTTACAACTTCTGAATTAAATAATAATCATTTTGAAGTTTTGTGTATTTGTGTAGAAATTCTAAATTCTTGTAACTCTTGTACTAACTGGTACTAAATATACAGGTACATTTTGATACATATCAATTAAATCAATATATTATTGAAATTGGTACAGTTTAACAATAATCGAATAATTCATTATATAAAGGTATAAGTAATAACAATATCGTAAAAACTGCACCTAGAGAACTAAACCCCTGTATGAACATGGCGTGAGATCTCTAATTAATTATCTATAGGTATCACTATCACAATTATTTGCACACCAACAGATTTAACCAGTGCATCATTAATACTATACGGTGTGTAAGCACACGAGTATATTAATGATGCATTATCACACATGTATTGTACAAAATTTTATCTACAACTGCCTAAAATTGAGAAAATTGCATTAAGAGTAATGTCAGATCTGTCATTTTCAAAAATATTTTAGTAGTCAAATGTCATTATGTCATTCCTTTGACACTATTTCAGTTAGGTAATAAAGCCATTACACCACTCAGTTAGGTAATGAAGCCATTATATAACTGAGTGGTGTAATAAGCTTCAAGGACGTAAGGGGACCAAAACCACCACCGCAGGCTTGCCAGACTTCGGGTTTTCTTCTCAGTATATTTAAAGGGACCTTCCATAACAGTTACACGCTTGTTAAAAATACTGTAAGCAAACCCGTTGCTGGCTCTTGGACTAAAGTTTGAAATTCGGTGGTTGTTTACCCCCCCCCCCCCCCGTAAATATTGTAAATTTGAACAAGATGTGTCTCGTATGCCGTACTATTTAAGTAATTATTTGTCCTTTTTATCTGGTTAGCTAGCTCAGTGAACATGAAACTTTCTTAATATCTGAATTCGTGGCTGATGAAAGATCACTATCTGCCAAAACAAAAATCTGGTTTCCCATTTTAGAGTTGTCTGCTAAAACCAATCGTTAAACAACGCACTAAAAAGTCAATCTGTTTACATTAATCTATTGACTGCAAATCACAAAAAAAACAGAAACACAAAAGAAATAACAGAAAATAGAATTAAATCCTGAAACAACCTACATGCGATATAGCTTGAAGTTACTTACAGGAGCGTTGCAAACATAATGAAAACCGTAAAACATCATCAGGAATAACGTTGAATTGTCCTTAAAAAACGCAAATTTCAAATTGTCTTAATACGGTCCTGACTGGTTGCGCTTGCATCTAATCAAATTGACACGATACGTGTACGTAGACGTAAATTTTACCGTGTAACAACAACACTTTCCTATTTCGATTTACATTCACTCCTCGAAGTAGCGCTGTCTTGTATCATCTCAAACCTCCGATTGTATCATGTAATTCTGGAAGCTAAGGCGTGGAAAATAATCGCACAAACTACAACGCGGGGATCCCAGCACTGGCAACTTTCACGTTATGGCTCCGTAACGACGTACTCGAATTTCGTAAATGTCCCTTTAGATGCGGAGTGAATTACCGTTTCCAAACGGTCGCTTTAAATGTACCCTTTAAATATGGTACGAATGTACTTACGTGTACACGTTGAATAATTCGTTCTTCAAATATAAACGCTGAAGGAGACGCCTGCTCCAGCAAACGTTACTTTGTGAACCCCACAAGAACTAATATGCACCAATTTACTCATTTCGAAGCTATTGAAGCCGCTTGTATTTACTTAGCTCATCGCATGGCCCACTTAGCCGTCGGCCATCGCACCAGGAGATGGACAAGTACGCGCTTCAGCAAAAGCCCGAATCCTCTGTCCGCTTGCTCGTATAATCTTCCAGTGTTAAGCTCCCCCCTGTACTCGCCGCACAAACACACATTTCTTTATCCAGGACTGTGTTTTAGAACATTTATAATTCTAAAATATAATATTAAATCTAAGAATAGTAAAAAACGTATAGAAATACAGGTTGGCGTTTAACTTTGAATACAAAATAAACATTACTAGCGGCAGATCGAAAATTCATTTCAAGTTTTATCCTGAAATGAAACAATCTTTTAACTAAAGACAAATGTATCCAGGCATCACAGGGAATTCGTAAACTCAAGGTAGCAGTAGCAAAAAACAAGACAATATGCTTATATCACAGTATATAATCACATAATTAATATAGCATTTAATACAAGATTACAGATTATTATTTGCCAAATTAAGGTGAACCTCACAAACTCGGCTTGCGAAACCAATAGCTTATAAAACAATTTAAAAAGGTACAAAGATACATTATAACAGTATAAAACAAATGCAATGGCGATTGACATCGGCTCCATGGTTGGAAAATCATTCAGCGCCGTCAGGTACGCAGCTCGTAAAGCGAACTGTACATAGCGGTCGGAATCCGAAATTCTGACTGAAATCGGTAGCAATACGGGTGAAGTTTCTGCACCGATTCACTGTTCGCAGCATTTACATCGTAACTTAAAGAGAAACACAAAACCTGATTCTAGTCTCCTCGTTTCCTTCTGCCCGCTACGGGAGTTCACGCAACTGGTACAGTTGCTGGGAGCGATATGCCATCAAGCATTCGAAGGTTGGAATTGCAGGGGTTCAATTCAAACCGGGCCAAGCCCGATGCGCTCAATTGCGAGTTCGGGAAGTTTAAACATAGAAACACGTATGCTTTAAATCACTACACAAAAAGGTTCAAACAACTTATCCCAGATTTATTTTGGGCCACATCTAGCTACGGATCTAGGTGCGAGAAACCATTTCTCAATAAAACTGTCAGGGTTGCATCAATCCGCATATTCTGCAAAGGCCAAAAATCAAAAACCATACTCTGCAAGCCAGCAAGACCGCTGGACAGTTTGAAAGACGCTTAAACCGGGTCACCTTTACAGCGCCAAAAAGGAGACAGCCATACTGATGCCGCTGTTCGGCCGAATCCAAACGCAAGTAGGCGGGGAGAGAGAACCTGAACTACAAACATCGGAAACATAGACGGCGTGCACAGAACTGCGAAATTGTAGAAGCGCAATCTAAACGCAACAAAGTCGCACGTGAAAGGTTCCTTTTCTAAATTAAAATTTATTTTAAATAAATTAATATGTTGTTTATCTCAAGATCAATTGAAGGTTTTCATGTCAATGCCTTCTGAAACACGTTTTAATGTCTATTGAACATGATGATATTTTGCATAAACTGACAGATAAGTGTAAAAGCATGAGGGACTCGTAATTTGATATTTTACTATAATCTTCATACTATATTTTCTATTTTTTACTTGATTCTTAGTTACACCCACGTGCAGTAAAAGTTTAGTAATCTGTCTCGCGTTTTTTATATTTCTTGTATTACCTGAGTGGTGTTTTTAGAACTATTATTTAAAAAAAATGTACGGTCGTGTCAAAACGACAACTTTTTGCACAGTTTCTAGTGTCAAAAGTGACGTTTGTAGCACTCTTAATATTAGCGCCCGAATTACGTCTTTTTCTCACGTTGCCATTGGTTGCGTGTTTTAATACTACATTAAAACACGTTTTGCCGTAAGTTTGTTTGTCAATATAACTTAGAATATCTAACACAATGTGACGGAAAAAGTCGTATGATACACGTGTATAAGTGCCATTAAAGCACTAGCGACTTTAAAATCACTCCGCTTTGCGTCGTGCTCTTAAACTCATCGCACGTTATTTAAAGGCGTACTTATACACTAGTATCATAATATACTAATTTAATAATTGGGATTGTTTGCCTGAGCAGAAAAGACATTTTTGAAAGGGGCTGGTTTGGGGTTAATTGCCCGGGCCGATTCAAACACCCAGTCCGGCCCTGTACTCTGGAATATTCAATTGCTCACTAATATGCCAACTGTCACTAAGTACAATATGTTAAAAATTCATTGAAATTTTTGCGGATGTTGCATATGTTGAGATGTAACACAGTCAATAGTTTATTTTTTTACGGAAAGTTTATTGCACAGTATATCATAGTCAATAGTTTTATGTTGAATATCGGTTTGTAGCAAGTTCAATTCATGTAATGTATTAATTTCGTGTTGTTCATTAGCCATAATCTATTTTGCTTTAATTTTTTTACGACCACCACTAAAAGTAGGCCTTTTAGCGCTAGATTTTTTCACTAAAAGTGACGTTTTATAATGAGATCAGCTGTTTACTTTTAGCACATGTGTTATAAAGTGAAGTGAGGTTGTAAAGTTATTCTAGTTACTTCTTGCGTTAGAGGTAAAGTGTTTTTTAAATAATTAAAGCGTTATGTAATGAATAAAGTCAGATGTGTGCTATTATAATTACCTTTGATAACTGACTTTGACAGTACTGGCTCCACAAACATTCATCTGCGCGTCAAGGCCATCTCTTTATTATGACATAAATTATAACTGTCATAAATGCAGACCTTTGTTAAATCGACAGTTATGGAATAATTACAGAAAATTTAAGGTCGTAGAAAAAATATTGTATACAAACTCGTGCTATAAGTGTTATTGCACATGTCTCGTGCATAAACATCAACTTTTAGCACTTGTTGCGTAAATAGCTATTAAAAGATATTAATTGAAAGTCAAAGGAGGTCATTAGTCGTGTCTTCAACTTTATGATTAAGATAAAGATTGTATTTAGAAATACTGGATCGAATACATTGAATTGTTTACTGTGTTATTCTAAACTCACTTTTAATGTCTTCGTGTTGCAAGTGAAATTGTGTTGATTGCTGTTAATAATCGCTAGGAGATAGTTCTATTGAGAATTAGGTACTTATTGTGTTAAATATTGTTGCCATGATCTTGGCAGAAGCTGTAGTGCATAGATAATAATAACACGGTTATATTATCTATGCTGTAGTGTTGGTTACATATTAAATGCAGTTTATAGCCAACCCATTATACGCATTATACACGCTACAGGAAATACGTAGTTTCAAAATTGTTTGAAAACATCATAACACGCTGTTGACGCGCAACGCAACTTACTCTGAATATTTTTTGAGTACCTATATAACAAATAGATAATGAGGAAAATGATGACTACCAGAAAAAGGTAACCAGTATGACAGCTATTGAAAAAGAGGTAGAGGTTATAATAGAAAGCAAGAAATACATTGGATTAGAGTATGTGTCAGATATAACACCTGATATTGCGAATGAAATGAGAACGAAAGATGTTGAAAGAAAAGCAGCAAATTTGACGGAAATAGCAAAAACCATTAAGGCGATAACTGAAAGAGAAACTTATAACAGAAGTTGAAAAGCGAATAATTAATGTGACAGAAATATATAGGTAATAACATCAGTAGTACAGAAGTTATATCAGACAATATTCAAAAGGCGTCAGAAATTATTTGAAAAAAGAGGAAGAATAAAAAATGAAACAAATTGCGAGAAGAAAATATATATAAACCAAGAAGAAAAATCATTCAACAAAATGTAGTGTAATGTTTCGTCATAGTAATGCTTTGTTTTGCTCTACTAACTTGGCAATGCTCACTCTGGACTGGATTTGCTTAATTACTTTTTGATCAGTTACTTAATTTGGCCGTATGGGTAGTCAGAGCCAAGGTCAGATTCATAACTCAAGTATATAGGCGAAGTACACATAAATAAAAAGTATTTATTATTCTGTAAATTAAATGTCAATTTTTCTCGAAATTAATAGTATATTACGTAACGAGAGTTGTAAAGAACATATTACGTACAAGTGGATGAATTACATACGAGCGACGAAGGAGCGAGTAATGTAAATCCACGCGTACGTAATCTCTTTACAACTCGAGTAATGTACTATACTTTTTCTACGAGCATACATCTTATAATTCACAATTTATTAAAATAGTCTTGAAACGAGTGCAATTTTTAAATAAAAAAAACGTGTAGTGGTGCACCTGATTTCACTAACACTTGACGTTTGAGACGTTTGACCACCGTTTGACAAAATAACAGATAACAACTAACATTCTTGTGGACAATAAAATAAGATTCAAAGATTTTATTGTTAATTGTATGTTGATCCAGAATAAAATATGGACAGTGGTCGTTGGTTACGGATATTTGAAAGAACGTCATTTCGAAGTTTTCGGAAGTACCTAACATAACCTGCACGTTTATCTGACTCCTCTGACTATGAAGGTAATTTGCAAAAGACTGAATACTGCTTTTTAAGCGCCACTCCATGAATTTGCGATAAACAACTTCGTACCGCGCTTTGGACTTCTCCGGGAGCAGACTGACTGTGGTATGTTCTGCTAGTTGCCTGATTTCTGGGGGCGTCCCTGCAATTTCTTCATCGCAGTCACTTTCACTCATTTTAATAATAAATAATTAAGTTTAATACAACAAAATACCGCGTTATGAATTCAACAACGTCAAATGTCAAATTAATTTTTCTCGTGGTCTCAGGTTACGTGATAATTCAAAACTTTTTCATAACTCGTACGTAATATATATATATATATAACGTGCTAGTTCCATTTTCCATTACGTGCATGTGTTCATAATGCCATAGTTACTGATCAAACAAGCGGTTGCGTTCTTGGCTTCTTACTATTATGGGAGTAGAAAAAACTAATTACGCAATGTATACACAATAAATTTGACGGAGCCGTTCGAGCCTGGGCAGCTCGGCAACCCACGATACTTTGTATTTCCGGTAGTCCGTGGTTCGGTTGCCACTGAAAAATCGCCTGGCTGATTTCGGAACGCCTTCGAAATGGCCGTTGCTGGAACTAAATAAAGAAAGGTTAAATAGCGTTATTTACATTCGATGTCAAAGCAATATTGTTAAATGTTGACTAACATCCCTGATTCACGTACTTCTTGAAGATGAATCAGCTAGTACTTGTATTAAACGGTTGCTGGTGCTACTTTTACGGTTGCCGGAGCGCTGCGATAGGTCTTATTGTTACTTTGTAAAAGTCCGAGCGTTGGAAACGCCGTTTGTCGGGACTGGCGGCGAATTTCTCTGAAGTTGTCCCGGGACCTCGCCGGTGGACACAAAAGTGTCTTTGTGTAGACAGGTCGTGCCCTTAACACTGATGGCAAATTTGACCTGGTGCACGGCTCATTCGCAGTGTTCCACGGATAACCCGTTTTCTAAAGTCGTGGCCCTTAGTGATGCAAGGGAAAGAGTAGAGCCACCCTCAGAGGATGCCATAAATCTACTATAAAGAACGGTTACAAGGAGGTATATCTAGGCGCTTAAGTACAGCAGGCCATAGACATACGGTTAGGTTCGGGAGTTCGACGTCGGGAGCTCTTAAGGTAATTCGAGGTGGGTCTGGTGGAGTCAGGTCTGCACAGGGCTAAGAAGCGGATGCCTTCTTCAGCTGCTGGCTAGGTGGAGGTCGCTGTATCGAAGTGCCTTCAGAAGGTTAAACATCCTGTTTATATACCTTTTTTTAGCCTCTTTATCTGGCTTATATTCTAGGGAAATTTGGAGAATTGCGCGGAATTCTGCTTTACGCGTCGTCGCGCATCGCTGGGTCAGTTTGATTTATCTTCAATCCGCGCGCACGACAGATTCAGATACTTGATCGTGGCGTGTTTAGCGTCGTCCAAATTTGAACGCATTATTATGCTTAGAAATACTAATTTCGGTTGGCGCTAACGTCACAGTAGAAAAAACAGAGGAGATGGATAGGTCAGAGACTGAAGGAGGCTCATCTCAAGATCAAGATGATACAGAAACTAATAAAAATAAAAGTGATGCAGAAGTGGAACTCCCTTCTGTTGGTCAATTAAAAATTGGTGATTTCGTAATTGTCAATTATTTGGAGGAATATTATTCAGCACAAATTACAAAATCTTAGATAAAGCAATAAAAAAGGATGAAATTTGGTATGACTTACGAAATTGTTGAAAAGATCGATCCCTTTGTGGAAACAAACAAAAGGGGATTTTTTGCTATTAAGGAATTAGAAAAGGATCTGTAATTGTTCAAATTCTTAATAAAATGATTATAATATCACAGTGTCTTTTTTATTTATAGCAATAACGTTCCCCAAATGTCTGATTTAGAGTCGCTGCGAGGATTAGGCTGTCGGCATTAGTTGATATTGAAAAGGTTACAAAAGAATATAAATTCAGTTAATTGTAACAAACTTTTATTATAAATCAATGGTCAGATAACTTCAGAAACCAATATTGATTTAAGAAACTTGAACATGTCGAACATCACTGGAAAATGATTAAATCTATTTTACAAAATGTAACATGAATTCCTAAAGACGTAATTCTTATGTATAGAAAACTAGTAGTATTGTACTACTTGAATTCGAAGGTGGTGTAAAGTACTTTGATGGCAGCATTAAAGCTTGATTGAACGCATGAAAACACTTTTAAGGGCCTTTTTGTTGGGATTTTTTTTAACCCTTTCGCGCTTTGTCATGCATACAATTTATCAATAGGGACTTTTGACATCATATTTAAAAGGCCATGAGGTAAATGTATGCGAAAATTCAGTTTGGTTGTTTTTTTTTTTGGAGTTCTGTCCAAACTTCACGACATATAAAATTGGAACTAGCAATTGAGCCTTTAGTAGAAACAATCATGAGAAGTTAGTATTATTTTCAATACACCTTAGTGGTAATTTATTTTTTGACTAAATAACTAGGAAATTCTAAAAATGCCATACTAGAACCTGATAACAAAAATCACACTTATACAGTCATAGTCAATCAGACCAAATGTAGAAACAGAGAAATGCAAAACTCGCTTGTATTAGCAGACTGCAGACTAATTTCTAAAAAAAATGATGGGGTGCTAAACAAAAAAACTATATGTACAGTCGGGGAATCAAAACAGTTTACACTTGAGTTTTTCAGCATAAGTTTTTAAAAAATCAGTAAATTTGGAATAATTTTAGTTTGCTACGTTAAGTGTAAACAAATTTAAAGAGTACTTCAGTTCAATTAGGGTACCTTGCAAATTTACTGATTTTTGAAAAACTTACACTGAAAAACTCAAGTGTAAACTGTTTTGATTCCCCGACTGTGCAATAAATGTCTGCCATACCAGTCGTCTGTAGTTACGGGTTAAAAAAAAAGGTGACAATCTTTTCAGGCCTGAAAACCCTTACACACCTTTGCAATTCCTACAGAAAAAGTCATAACAATTAGTAGTTCTGTTTATTTGTAGCTAATATTTCAAGATCTTTTCATATTAACATGGTTGTTTAAAAAACGAAACGCTGAGGTTACAAAACTTTCAACAGATTATGTTTTAACAGCCGTACTTTATCTATAATCACCGTGGACCGGTGTGATTATCAAACCAAAACGGGCAGTATCATTGTTTTATTGCTAAACATGCACTCGAATGTTCGCGTACATTCTACACATCGATCTTATAAAAGTAACTGCCATCAATTAAAAACATCGCATTAATGTAAAGCGGGTTACACTAAAAGCATTACATGTATATTTTGAATCGATACAAAAATAGTTTTCAGTACTATTTACTCTATGTAACAGACATTTCCTATTTAGTTTAGATTATTACTTTACTAAAATTTTCTTTTAAGGAACAAACATTTGAAGACGCATTCGTAACAGGAAAGAGTGTGCAGCTGAGCTGGCTCGACCTGCCAGCTTGGTGCTCCTTATTGATCGCGCCGACCTTGCCAGCCTTGACCCACTTAGTCGATGGTAGGCACACAGTTAACAGAAATCCGGGTGAACATACAAAAAAGGATTTTTATTGAAGAAAAAGCGCATTATGAATGCACAAACATTTTAATATAAACTTAAAAATCGTACAACAATATGAAAAATTATAGACTATTATACACATATTTATTTTATAACGGGATGGAAAAATCCGTTCTCACTATATCAATGTAGATAACTACAACTTTACGACTTTAGATAGAGATATTATAACAAACTAACACAGATAGTAGCGACATACACATGTAGGCCTGCACAGGCTGATCCGCAGGCCCCGAAGGGGCCGCGGCCTCCTGTCGCAAGTTCCCTAGCCTAGCTACCTATAATAGTAAAAAAGAGCCATCACATTCCTTTGGGCGTCAGTCCCTACTTAATATTGTATCAGTATTAATAATAAATAACATACAAGTGGCCACAAAAGCTCTGAACACGTTTTCTCAGATCATCTTTGGTAGCATTGCGGGTGTCGTGTCCTGAACCGTTACCTAATGCATTTTTACAATCTTAAGCTATGGTAGAAAATTCTGTACCTACTAGTATATTAGGCGTATCGGGTGCACAACGTTAATGTGACCACTTGCAAACTGTAAAAAGTCATCAAAATAGAACTATAAAAGATTACTACAGAACTGTGTTTTATCCATACCCTAATGAGGCTACACGGTTACAAAGATACATGAACAACAAGTTAACTACGATTATATACAGATCTTAGATAAAATGCAAATACGTACAAGCAAGTATATAAAATAATTGAGTAATCTATAATTTGAATCATATACATTTTGTAACTTACGTCTCGCTAACGAGATCTCTCGCCATCCGCTCCTCGCCTCAGGAAGAATTTGGTTGTAAAACCCTTTGATATGCTCTAGGATATTTGGGTGCTCCAAATCGTCATTTAGCTCCTGAGTGGGAAGAGCGGAGGGGCAATCTCTTATTAGCTGGAGACTAACAGGTAACGCTGACACCGTTGAAGACTTCTTACAACCATCTAAGAAAGGCAAACACGTCCCGTATTCAAAATCCTAGAGCATAACTCATAAGCGCCTTTATTCCTTAGAAAAAATACTTTTATCACTAAAGGAGAATATTCACCCAATAAATTAATACATGTGCTTATCATATTCACTAGTTTTACGATGAAATACAGCTGATGTGATGTGAAATTTCCAAATTGCACTATATTACAGCCCAGACAATTTTGATTGTGGATTATAAAAGTAGTGAAAAGCCGTCTCAACACAACAACTAATAAAAACACAACTCAAACACGTCTACACTCGGCTTGTCTCCGGCAATAATTCCTAATTAGGTAACAAATTGGCTAGAGAACAACAGCAATTCATCTAGAAAGATAGATAACAATGTCAGTCAGGTACACATACAAAATAACCAAGTGCAATCAAACTAGTAACAAAATATATATTGTATTTAACAATCTATACAATTTAAAATACACATTGGTGAAAAAATAAAGTAACAAAATTCAAGAGATACAAAATAATGGGTGTTCAACAAAATAAGGGGTCTAGAGTGGCTCGACTGGTGTTTATCTGTTGCTTATTTCGCATGCTAGGACTCACTTAACCTTTAAACCATGTATTTGACAGCAAGATGACAGCACAAGCGCAAGCAAAGACAAATTCAGTCACAGCACTCGGGACCCATCGTTCTAATGAACACCCGTTAGCTTGCAGCTTCAGAGGAGGAAGCATCTAGGAACCCAGCAAAAATCAGGCTATGGCATGCACTAGCAATACTGACTCAAAAATAACACAGAACGAGGGACCATTTGTATCTCGGCCACGCAGTTTAATAAACCCGCCATGATATGCCAACAACACTTATTGAACATGTATAATAATCTCTGGGACTAGATGACAGCTTGAGCTTTTTATACAAAAATAAAAAATACATACATTATAAAAAATTTAGAAAACACTCTACTCTACAAGAATACTGTAAACACCATATATAAAGTAAGAAACATCTAGTCTATATCTAAAGTTCATAAAAAAGAACTATCAAGTTTTCAAGCTGGGATTCTTTGTTTAACAAATTAACGTTAATTATTACTACTAGAACGCATCTGCTACCACAGTCGGTGCGGCGGCCGAGCCGCCAGCACCACACGATGGTAACAAACGGATAAGTAACTGCAGATAACCGAGAGAAGGGCGAGCACCTCTAGGACAAGCCTCAGTTGGCCACCAGGAGGTGCTGATACTGGCCTGCGGAGGGGTACGGCCAGTTATCTAGCAATTTGTTACTGTCCTGGGGAGTGGTGGGCGCTGATGGCGGGGCGCCCATGGCTCCGCTGTTGGGGTAGTATGATCCCAAGGGCGTGTGCTCGAACGGTAGCTTTCCTGGATACAGATCAGCGCTAAGGAACTGATTGGAAGACTCAAACATGGAGCGATGGGGGAACTGGGGTGCGTAGGGGCCGTGAGAGAAATAATATGCTGAGGGGTCCGGGGAGAGTGCGCGACCCCCGGGGGAATGGTGCTGGGCCTGTTGCTGGTGCAGTTGTTGTTGCATGGCACGCTGCTTGATGTAATTCGAAAACTCAGTTGGAGACATTCTGCAACGAAATAAGGCTGTTAGTGCACGTCGAATGATAACCGTTTTAAATTATATATTCATGGACAAAATATTGCATTTTTTAGACTTAATTTTGTGTTTGATCTAAGTAACTGCAGTGATAGTATTTTATAATCATACAAACACCAGAAATTACTTTTTTAAGTGTACAAATCTAAATGTAACCCATAAATGCTTCCAGTTTTGTCCCCCCCAATTAGAAACAGATTGAACTATAGTTTCATGCATAGAAGAATGATATGAACAAACTGGAGAATATGAAAGAAGATATAGACAAGGATGAAGGAGGTGGACAGGTTGTACCATCTTTAAAGGGAATCATTGGAAACCTTTGTTTTTATTAAAGCTAGAACAAAATAGTTTGCACATTTTAGGAGCAACATGACAGAGGAAATACAAATGAATTCAACCATAACATTTTAGTAGCTGTGATTGTCCACAATACAATCTAATTGGAGACAAGGAAGACTTGGATTTAGTGCTTGCCGTGAGTGTTTTCAAGAAAGGGGAAACTACTGCTTTCAACAAGATGGTGCAGAATCCCAAAGGCCATAACAATTAGAACTTTCCTTAACAATAGATTTTGATAAGAAGGTCTGGGCAGGTTCAGTTGTGTTCGGTGGAATTGCAACACGACAAGAAAAGAATGGAGAAACAATTATTAATTATTATATAAAACAAAAATATTTTTGATTGTGGCTCAGAGACAAAGAGATACTCTATTTCTGTTTCCTCCGCCATGATGCCCTTTAAAAGATGACCCACGTAGCGTGCAACCCATTTTCTTCTAGCTCAACTAATAAGATTCCTATTTAATCCCATGTGTTGCAATAATCAGTCCAGTTTCTCAATTGAAAAATACTGAATACAAGGACATCGCCTTAAGTACCTGAAATTGCCTGTCGTGCAACTAGAGGTATCATTGTTGCCAGTAAAAGGTGAGACAATTGCATAAATCGGTCTTATCTTAAATAATTTTACAAAACAAAAAAGCTTAGTAGCTTATTGATTAAGCACCCTGACTGCCGATCCGAGGATCACACTCTCTGGTTTTGGTGGGGTGGATAAATGCTTCTATAGTACCCTATCTTCTGGAAGGGATGTAAAACTGTGGGTTCCATGTTACTTTAATGTGTACCATGTTATGAACACTGTAGCCGAAGCTTAGTCATAATGACAGTTCAAAATTATATGTTATTGGAACCTATGTAATCTATAAAGGCAATTGCCGATAGATTATAATTTAAATAAAAATATAGTTTTGAGCTCAAAAAGTTATTGGAACAAGATCATATGTTAAAAAGGAAGTCAGGTTCTATATCTAGTTGATCAAGAATTAAAAATCTGTGGCAAAATCCTTTTGAATCGCTAGAAATGTACTATAGACACCAACTGGAAGAAAATAAATAGTCACGATTGATTTTGCTGCGAGTTATGTATATACACAGAGATATAAGATGCTGGGTGATGGTTATGTTTAGCAATGCAAAATGTTTCAATCTACATACAATGGGGGCATACACTTAAGTCTATAGACTTGTAAGTCTATAGACCTCTAAGTCTATAGACCTCAAAATTCAAGACTTGGTCAAGAATACGTTGCACTTTCACAAAGAAGTGAATGATTTTGAGTATTATATAGGAGGGATCAGCTTTCATGGAACAGGTATAAAATTGGGAAAAAATATTTAAGGAAGAAACTTAGAGAGATTGCATTTTTTGTTCTTCAATGATTTCCCGAAAATAACGTCATTTTTTAGTCCATACTTACAGTTCAATTATAACTTCATGCTTTGAAGAACAAAATATCGAAAGTTTGCCTCGGTCTCCTCACAGTCTCGATTTGAATCCGGTTGAAAATGTGTGGGCCTGAATTGTAAAACGATCATATAAGAGACACTTTTGAGCCCAAAATGCGGAGGATTTGTGACAAAAATTGAGTATGTTTGGGAAGAAAAAACCTTATCTTATTAATGCCCAGAGGTCTAAACAATGTCATGGTAAAAATGGATCAGTAGGTAGTTAAATATTAAAATCCTTATTACCTTCTTTTAATTATTATTTTTGTTGCACTGTTTATTTTATTATAATTTCCTAAGCATCTCCCAATCTAACAACCACTAACAGAAACTTAACAAGCACAAAATGTAAAAATAAGTATAATAGTTGTCCCATCTTTTATTGGCAATTATGATACAAAGAAAAGGTTTCTGTAACCACTCTCAAAAGGTGTTTGTCAGTTGCAGGGCCCTTTACAGTTTGCATTTGCGACATGTGCTGACATGTTTCCATCAAGTTGCAGTCCAACTCTTTGAAAACATGACACGACTCTGTTTTTTTGTTATTATTGTTCGTTTTACGTTATACAGAACACAGGTTGTCTATTTTATCATGTAACAACTAAGTAGGCAACATGTTTAACATGCTCATGATTTTCACAGGTAACTCTTAATTTTGTTTCTTTGTTACCGACAAGGTCTAGGGACATGGAGTAAAACCACCCATTTTCTGAATTTACAAAATTATTATTGAAATTAAGAGTTATGTGTGAAAAATTATGAGCATGTTAAACATGTTGCCTACCTAGTTGTTATACAATAAAATGGGCAGCGTATGTTATTGTTATTTGGATAAGGGTGGTTGAAAAGATTCAAAAAGTTTTATAGGTAACTATAACTCTGGTGATCTACCTGGCAGTCTTTTTTGTTTTTGGCGGAGGGGGGGGGGTAATGTCTGGTTTTCAGCGAGTTTCATGAGTTAGAAAAAATAAATTTTAACTTAGCAACAACACGAATTTTGATAGCAATGTTAATATGTCTCGTTAAATAGTTTCCTTATTACGTTCATATTTTCAGATATTGATATACATAGTACATTTTTCTATTCAATTCGGCGTGATTATTGTGTAATTGAGGTAGTGACAATATGTTAAGAGATACCCTGTGTAAAAAATATGCAATATTTTTGTTCATGGTGTCTATGGAAGTGGCATAGTAAAAAATGCTTACCGATTTGCTCTCTTGCTGCTAGTCTTCAATTTGGTGCTTCCAAACTTGGTCTGAGCAAATGTAGCGGTGGTGAAGGTGAGTGGCGTGGTGGTTCTCGGTATGAAGGAAGGAACTGGGGATGGGGACCCCTTGTAGGAGTTGCCCACGGAGGTCGGCGACGGGGCCGACGAGGAGGACGAAAGGTGTTGGTTGATGTTCTGGGTTCCAGTCTGGACGACAGTGGCAGGTACTTGGGGGCCCGGGGCCGCGGCCTGGGACGTAAAGGGGGACGACTTGGGCGACAGGCTCAAGTTGCTTAGGCTGGAGCTCACGGACTCGATGGGCTTGAAGCACTGCGCCTCAGGGTTGAAGGTCTTGGTCACTTCCCGGTCGGCGGAGCTCTCGTCCTGGGGGTCGCCCTTCTCGCTGAAGAGGATCTTGACGGCCCCCTTTTCGCCGATGCGGTAGCTAACCTCGCCGGGGTCCACCCACACGGCCAGCTCCTGGGGGAGGTTCTCCAGGATGTCCTGGATGGGGACGCCGCTCTCGCGCGCCGCCCGCTCTAGCACCTTGTCGACGGGGTCGCCCGTCTTTATGCACCTGAACGCCGAACCCTTGAACGGCTTGTCCGGGTACCAGTGTCCTTGGAATTTGTCTTTTAAGGCTTTTTCAAGCTCCTCGCCGAATATGTTGACCCTTCGTCGAGGGAGTTTGTTGTACAGGTACGAAATGACGAAGTTGAGGGCTACTTGTACTTCTATATGCATTGTGAGGGTTACGTTTCGTTCTTCGGTTGCGAGGGCTTAATAAAACATTGAATTTATTAACGTGTAAATATCTAGAACGTTGCGAGTTTCGAAATTAAGGTACGTGATCTGCAAAAGAAAACACATGCTTAGATACGGAACGGACAACAGCGAAATCGTTGATATGGTGAAGCAGATGAGCGGGCTGGGGCTCCAGATCTGTGTCAGCCTGGATGTTTGGGTGCGACCCAGTTTTATATTCGTCGTGACGCGAACTGCGTGTATTGATCCGCGGCTTCCAGCGTCTACGCAAGACTGGGCCTCAATGGCAACGTTACTCAAGATTAACTATGGACTAAGTCTTCAATCGCGGTTTATGGATGGGACAGTTTTCTTTGCCGTCCGTGTACTTGGGTTTGCTGATTTTCAATCCTATCCGACCGCATTGTCTTGCTTGATGCCCACGCACGCAACTATGGCGAATCTCATGCCTACATGAGGAAAACGAATACAATGCCTTATAAAGTTATTGATTTAACGTATCGATTTTGCCATTCAATGCGGTACGTGGGATGGCGATAAATGATAACGTCTGCCGCTTTATGTTACGAGGGAATTATTTAATCGCGGCTGGGTTTAGACGCCTCGTCCCTTTAAACGCACATTTTCCAGCTTCAAGCTTTCTAACAAGAAACTCCTCCATAACAAACGGTTTGAATTCGCATCTTAAATAAGTTAGTTGTGTTCATAGTAATTCATTAAATGTAATGGCCGTATATTACATGTGATTTCAACACGCACCCTTTTGACACACATAGTACCCTTAAGCAACCGTCACAATTTCGCTTTAAAGTTGCCGGTTGGATGAAATCTTAAACATTCGCTTAGTTGTATCAGACGTGCTATTTTGGAGCGAGGTGAAGCAAGCGTTTTAAACCTCCATGCTTCGAAAATAGTTGCGTAGTAAATATTTTTCAGAATCGCGGAATAAGACCGGCAATAAATTTCCAGCGGTACAAAGTCGCAGTTGCAAAACTCCACGTAATAAAGGCTAAGCAAACAATCTGGAAATCTGAGTGATAAGGTGAAACTCGAGTTATTTAGAGAGCAAATAGGACAAACAAACGCATGACGGCATCGTTACCAATTTTCGCGTTTCCATACAAGCAGATACAGATCCAAACACATAGAAACCCAAAAGTAATAGATTTGTCCTGAAATAGGACAGCGGCAAAAAGGTGATTTGTCTCCAAAGCAACGGGGAGTTCCCAGAATCCAAAAACCCTTCTTCATGGATATCTCAACCCATCAGCATGGTTTCTGGATCATACTATTAGCCTACAACATGATTTTATGAATAAAGGGGGGGATTAAGGTTTTTTTAGTGTCACAAACGGTGGTATGAAAACTGCACGATCTCACGAAGGAACTGACAGCACAGAAGATACAATATTGTTCTGCTGGATATTCAGAATGAAAGAACGACTTATTTCCAAAGTATCGGGGAAGTACCGGAAGCGTATCTCACATAGGTAATGCCAATTCTCAACTATGGGTTGAGTTAAAACAACGTCCAGTAGGAATTTATTACTATATGATCTAAGAGCTTCGCATACAAAAAAATAGATACTTTATGGTTATTTAACGTTTTTAGTTTTCACAATTTTCGTAACTCACACTGCTTAACATCACTGATACAAATGAAAATCGAAAACATACAGCAGTACATTCATATTTTTAAAGAACAAGTGCATAATCGGTCTCGCATTTAAAATAAATTATAGTAATTTTCTACGCTAGTTAATCTTATTAATAATCCTTTAGTATATAGTAATCAACCGTTATAAACTTTGAAAATTTAAAATTTATCCCGCCAACGCCGTAAATAGCTTCATTAACTGTCTAGCATACTCTAGCAATCACACTAACGAAGCTTTTTAGGCTTAGCTTAATATGAAAACAGTGGTTTGCGATTCAACATTGTGGATTCATTAATTAGTGTATGTATACATGGTACTCATTTTAAATCGCGATGCCTTAAAATAGGAAAGTATATATGCAATCTATTCTACGTTTGAAATGTCGAAGTTTTAATTCGTCGCATAACATGCTACTCTGATCTCTCAATATATTATATTAGACTTGGTGGTCTATATCTGTTTTTAAATTACCAATTTAGTCAAGATTCGGGGCGCTACGACCCTCGCTTTTAAGTTTTTTTTATTTACGCTTCAGTTCTAACACAGTACCTGTTATTAAATTATACATTCTAAATTATACATTCTAAATTAATTTCTAATTCTGTAACTGTAACTAGTTTGCTAGTCTCACGCTAGATGGCGTAGGTGACTGCAACTAACTTCAGAGTGTGTTTCAGTGTTTTAAAACACGTAGTTATTTCCGAATATATTGATGGGTTACGATTTAAAATAGGGACCTATATATAATTAAATTATTAGATTTTAAAAATATTAAACACGATGTATCTCTTAAGCTGCGTAAAAATATCGCAGATTGTAGTGAATCCGATGAGGCCTAGTAGAAAATCAAATTCAGTGACTACTAGTCTAATTGAGAAATGTACATTCAAAAAAGTCTGAATGCCAAAACATTGCCTTTGTACAAAACATAAAAACTGATGAAAATCACGGAGGTAGACTTAGCATATACGTATTGTATATAGTTTGCAATACATCTACTAAAATAAGTTGAGTGGCACAAAGATTATTTGCATCAATCACGCTTCTCCTATTGGACGTAGCGTTATGGCTCCACCCATAGTTGCGAATTCGCATTACATATGTGAAATACGCGTCCCGGAAACGTTTTTCATTCTTAAATATCGCGGTTTGGGTATGAGTGGCTGCTTTTTCAAATTCTTTTGGGGCTCGGGCCGCGCCAACGCAGCCGTAGTTATCATTCAACGTGCCAATAGATCAATACTGGAAATATTCCAGCGATAAATGACTGTTTTGCTGTGTAACCGAACCGAACTTAACAAGGCAACAAAAATGTATAATTCATCAAAGGCTTCCACTTTTGCTTTGTTGCGATTTCCATGCAACCGCTTGTTTTGTGGTGCACCATTCGTTCCGACAATTACATGAAAATGCACATAAAAGGCCAAATAGGGCCGAAATGCCGGCCTTGATCAATAATATAGTCTGAACAAATCCTATTTTGCTGCGGTCGCCGATACCGATAAGGATACCTACTCGACTTGATAACATTATCGATTTGTTTCGGACATTTTGAAATTATAGTCATTGTTTTTAGCTGCACCGAGGAAGCACGTGTGTGGATGATTATAATAATACAAGATTCGCATTAGAAATCAATTTCTTACAACTGCTCAATCAGAGAACACCAGCCGATCTATAGATAAAGAGATAATACGATTCTGTAGTATGCGTTGCAGCACCATGTTGCTAAAACGCGACATAATCTTAGGTTATACGCCTAACTAGCGAATTTGGTTGATATTCTAGTAGAAACCTTTGCAGCAGCATTGAATGGTGAACTGTGCATAAAAGATAAAAACTTTCGTTCATTTTTTATTAAGCTTTGAAACGATCTCAATCCCGGTTTGTCTCAAATCAAGCCCATCAGCCTCGAACAGCTCCTAAAAAACCAAGGCAATGGCAGTGCAAGTCCGCTTCATTCATCGTTAATGCCGATTTGACGAGCGACCAGAGGAAACATTAATTTGAGTGGCAGATTGCATCACAGCAGATGCACTTAACAAGAGCCGTATCTTAATTTGATGTTTAATCACGTAAGCTTGTGAAACGAGGCTGCAGCCTGCGCCAGTTTCAAATTTAAATTCGGTTTCTACTCGAAATAATGCAGCCACGTTGCCTCACTTATCGGAGGCAGACGTATTGAATTTGCAACAATTACGAAAATTAGGTCAAATTTGCGACAGTTTATTCGTACTGGAACACTCCCGATGTGCATGAACTGAAATCGTGTGGCCACTTTTGTTCTGCAACACTGGATTTATTGTTTTAACGTAATCGGCGACGGTTGCACAGATAAACGGCGCCCGTTTATTAACTGCTGCACAAAGAGTATACATTTCGATTTACATTGGAAATTGACACAGTGTAACTATGTCATCCATATATATTCTACTTTAATTTGAAACAATAGTTGGCTGTGTAATTGAGGGCATTCCTGATGCAATAAACAGAACTACGAATGGGTTAGTTCGAAACAGAAGAATTCAACCCTTTTGAATATTACCGCACATATGTGCAATTTGCAAAGGGCATGGCCTACTATATCTAAGGTTTGAAAAAAAATGCGAGATCGATCATACTAAATAGCGTTTGTTTTAGTACTATTGTCTTCAATAGACAAAATGTGGAGAGTTGAGTATGGCGATATAAATCACCAGATTATTTAGCAAATATTCAAGGACGAATTTGGCCATAATAAATAATTGCAGCATAAAAAAGACACAATGCCGGGCCTGAGCGGTCCGGTGCGCAATCACGATGCAATTTTTTCCCATTAAGCCCTAGCGGTTCCTCCGCGGATCTGCAGCGACACGTACAGTTAAATTTACCTCCAAGTGGACACCTAGCGCAACGCCACGTTTCCCAAGAAGGCAAAACCTTCAGCGCCATGTTGCCCAATTTAACGCCAAAATCTGCTGGCTCGGAAATTTTACAAAACGAGACGTTCAGCGATGGAAGCATAATGCATCGGCAAGAGGACGTAATTGCAAGGAAGTTGCTCTATTATGAATTAACGGTGTAACAAGAGTAGGACAGGCGGGACTGCGTGCGAGCTGCGACGCAAACAGGACGGGAAAAGGTCCAAACGTCGCCGAAATCAGCTCGAGATTATGGAAATTCTGCGCCAACATAGAGAAACAACGATTTTCCCGCTACATACACAAAAGCTTGCGCGGGTCGACCTTTACTTGTTTATTGCCATGACAGCTTCTTCGAAAAGGTCCCGTTTTCTTACAATAATTGCATCTAGAATTTACCCTAAGCCTACTATGATTTAACGAGTGATTAGTGGCGTGGCGATAGAATGATGGTGTTTGCGGTTTCCGTGTTTATGCAAGAAATTATATGTAAGAATGACAACTGTAGTTATATAACTGAACGTTACTGGGAGATATCTGTAATAATAGCGTGTCGGCAGTTCTTGACTGGTATAGCTTTTAAACGAACATAAAAAATAAACACTGAGTGATTACATTAGTTTTTCACCATGCTAAATTGCTTTAAAATTATGCCATACAATAAAAGTAATGAAAACTCGCACTTAGTTTGATTACTACTGGCCAGTGCAATCGAGTTGCAAGCACACGATTTCCAAGTCATATACATATCAATTTCAGATTTATTGCTTTTTAATTTGTTCCTTGATTCTCTATTGGCGTTGACGCTGGAAAGATTTATTTCGTCGCAAGCTTTATTGGACATGTGGAATTTTACGCCGCCGGTTTTTACAATTTCAGGACTAAAAAAAAGTGTTCAATTCCCATGCGCGCACGACTTTATTGGCGTGGTGCAACTAACCCCTATGGACGCATGAAGCCCTAACCTGCAATTCGCACGGAAACTTGCTTTAAAATGCTGGGGCAGCATATAAGGACCATTTGTTATGATCCTGCAGCAATTTTACACTTTGTTCAGCGAGTTGGCAGCTGTAAAAATCGGGTACAACTTTATTAAATTTAGTTTGTAAGCACGCGAGTGGTGCGGCTATTCTAAATTTTGAGAAGGCTGTGAACATAGAGTTGTTTATCCAAACTAGCTTTCACGCGTGATTTTGAAGATTCTGGTAATTACGGGACGCCCGTAACGCAAACTTTTCCATGACACGCGATTTGGGAACAATACGAATGAAAACCGGAATAATTCCGATAACCTGCACTGTCGCCCGCATTTCTCACCGCCTTCGTCGCAGAATTAAATAAACATTATTTGCATTGCGACCAAGGATTTGTGTCAATAGCGCGATTAACAATTAATATGTTTCCACAGCAATGACGAGGCTTCACGCTTGGCTTGGAAGACCCGGCGACGGATTTTGGCCCCTGTCTAGTCGTAGGTTAGGTCGAAATTTTCGAATTTACGGATAATGCTGGCAAATTATTCGATTAAAGTGCATGATTAGCTCCGTCCTGTCACGCCTTTGATTTTTATGGATTCACCTGCCGCGGTCACCTTGACCTCGTGTCACTTTTAAGCGGTTAGCAATAATTGGATTACCATCGATTTCCAATGCGATTACTATAAATATCCTGCAGGATTACGCCTTCTAGCATCTGTATCTACTTCCGCGCTCTTTCCAACCCTCGGGGAAGCCCCCGATAATTGCGGCTCGTCCAAAACCGTGCGACAGAAGGCAAATCAGATTCGGTGTAGCCTTTATCGAAACATGCAACACCGCAAACATCTCCGGTTGGAATTTTATATTGATAAGTTGGAAATGCGAAGTGGCGGTTCAATTTCAGCGCTCATGAATGTTAAAATATCAAAAGGAAGCATAACGCGTTACATTCCGTTTTATTTGCAAGCAAATTCGAATTTCTTTTCGCCCACTCGCATTCTGCCGCGTGTTTTCTTTAGCCACTGAGAGGTTTATTGCCGATTCACTATTTTCGTTTGCACGACGTTCAGGCGTAAGAATACGTCCTGGTTAAGAAGAAGAATAAATGTCGAGCCACACTTTTTGGCAGGGTAATTACAAAACAGCATGGAAACTCTTATTTTTAAAATTTGATGTGTCACATCCGCGGATATTTAAAGGGGCTTATATATAACTCCATTATTATGTGGACCATTTTGGCTCAACCGCGTCATCCTAGCTGCTCCCGTCAATTAATAAAATAAAAAACTGGAGCACCTGTCCGAAAATTCACCGATCGCATAAAGAGCAAGGATCAGTTTGAGCGCGCAATTAGCGGATTACGTCCCCACGAATTTTAGGTGTTAATTTGGACGACGGACGAAAACGTATCTTGTTGACGTTCAACTCAATTTGCACTAGTTGTATTTGCTTTTGCACTACTGGTCTTATTTTAAGTATTTTAAACGATGGGAGGAAGTGAAACATAGACGATTCTAATAAAGAGAGGCAATTGAGTAGCTCGGTGGCCGATTATCGTGTTCTTGAAGCAATTAACTAAGCGTTGATCATGTCCAGAATGTTACACTTAGTGGAAGATAAATATTGAAATTGTAGCTGGAATTCTCGCCTATACATATCTAAAGCGAAGCTTGTATGGTAGGCTGTGCATGCGGGTAAAGAAATTAGGGTAGGTGTCACGTGCGATACACGAGACATGCAACGGAGGTCGAACATCAAGTTTTGCTTCAACCTGGGGAAAACGGCCATAGCGACCATGTTTTGTCCCGTACTTTCGTTTTCGAATAGTTTGCCCGGTTTCGTTAAGGTCCCATAATCTGAAGCCTGGTCGTCCAATCACAGCCAGAAATTTCAAAACGATCGAAAAAGCGTTTGACCAACGACAGACATTGAAGAAGTAAGATCTGAGAATCAGCCATGAAACATTTGGGGCCATTTTGGAGAAGGATTTGGGGAAACCTGAGACGTGTGCCAGATTCGCTCCCATTAGCAAAAAGATGAAGACCATGCTGACCACTTCAGTTGATTCGGGCATAATTCATAAGGAATTTGTGCCACCGACCGGGTGTCACACCCAATAGCCTGTACTAAGGGAGTCACAAACGTTTATTGAAGCACATTCATTGGGTGCAGCTGTGTTTGGCAAGTGAAATCTTTTACACGATCAAGTCCCATCGAATCTGTGTTAAATGTGAAGTCGTTTTTGGCAGTCTTGGAACATTTCCCTAATCACGGGATCTGTCTCTAGCGGACATAGTGTTTCCTCAGCTCAAATTGACCCTGAATAGAAGGTGCTTTAACGGCGTCGATACCCACGGTGCGCAGAGGTCGAAGGAGATTACTTCGAAGGACGCTAGGAGTACTTGCTCTGTATTTCGGTCATAATTTCTAAACCTCATATGCTCAAGAAATGCTGCGTGCCTAAATTCCAACTGACACACGCGTCCATTCCTCATTAATATTTGCTTTATTTTCAGACCGGAGCCATAATCGAACACCAACAAACCTATTGTTATGACATTCGCTGGCTGATTCATGCGAGTGATCCGTACCTATTTGGCAGCGGCTTGTGTTTGTGACGCTGGACCAAAAGCGTCCAAATTGCTGCAGACGTGACATTTACGAAGTCTTCGCGAAGAGGCGCCTCCGCCAAAGGTACTGCCCAATTGGGCGTGCGCGACACAAACACAATTAGTTTCTAATTTGGATTCCGTGTTTTTCCAGACGCCATGCCAAAATTCCGCCACGAATAGAGTGCACTCAATCAGCGATTCCCGCATTTCCACAAAATTCGCCGGGATCTACATATAGCGGGCGACTCATCCCGCTTTCGTCATCAATTCTATTTTTGCGTTTGTTTATCCGCGGCGTGAAGGTGAGGTTGAAGAATGTCGGGCAGAAATAGACAAATTAAGTAACCTTCGGTACCGGTCGCCGGTGCGATTTTTGGGCTTAGGTGACGTCGACGCAGGTGGGTTATCTGCGAATGACGCTCCAAATTTGAGGAATCCAGATAACGCTTCCTGCCGGTTCGAGTGCTGGAATATGACGTCATAGCGATAGGCACCTTGACATGAACTATTAAATGTAATCGTTACGCTTTATCATATTCAAGGGACGCATTTTTTGAATTTTGACGTTTCGCCACAGCTGGCGCTTTTGTTGAAGTGTTACGGAAATTAAGCCAATCGTGAAAAATTCAAAAAATGTCAAATTCTTGGCAGCTTTGCAAGTTTTCTATTTGTATTTCACTGCCAAAAAGACAATTTTAAATTATTGTAACCATTAGAGTAGAGCCCCAAGGCTGACAAAATTAAGAAAAAACAACCTGAGAGTACTACGCTACATTGCTACCTGAAATTTCCACCAAGGTAGCTGAATTAGCTATTATTAGCAACTTCTAATATGATTGTAGTTCAGCTCGTGATTTTGCATTTTCCCAAAGGGGTTTACTTGCGTAACCAAGGAAAGTTCGTAATCCGCTTTCCGGGGCGCTTTACCAATCCCATAAAACGCAGCACTTTCCGGCTTACACGAATATGACACCGAATAAAAACGGAAAACAATTCAGGACCGTCCCTTTCTGCTTGCCTTGTCGAGGAGTCAGATTGTCAAAATCGCGACCTGGCGCCCTTTGTAATTTGTAAATATGTTTGTGTTAGTGTCTAGGCAACCGGGCGTTGGCAGTTTAATATTGATCTCCCCGAACGACCCCGTTTCAGAACGTTCACTTGGCTTACTACACCGTTTCATTGCTTGTATAAATAGTAAACCACGGTTTTACTGCCCCGACTGGTTAAAATTCGCTTCGAACTGGCCTATCAGCTGACGCGGACAATACTAATGCAATTGGGCGAACAGCTTCCGCCCTTCGCCACGTTGGGCGCCAAAAGGGCAAATGCCGCCCGTTTTGGCAAGAATAAATCGCCAAGAGCTTCCGGGCGTCTCTGTCGCAGACACATGTTCAAGAGATTATAAAGCTTCAGTGGCCTACTGGGAAATCCATAATTTCCCAGAGGCGCCCGGCTTTAGCAATCAGGAGTGACACTGCGGACTGTAATAATTATATTTTTACTTTTTGGGGTTTGCTATTTAATAAAGGCGCAAAACGGGAGAAAAATGAGTCCTGTCACATGGCAGTTCGTTTCCATATAAACACAACAGACTGCGCTCTCGTAAAAGGAAGAATTACACAGCTATGATCCATTCACTCCTTTTTTGCAAACCAGTAGGCTATGATATTTGGCTTGTTCAGTTGCACATTCTAGTGTAATTACTACTCTGTTGTAAAACCTCACATAACCTCTAAAATATTACTGTCAATGCAAAGAGAAGCATAACGTTGCCAAATTAATTATATATGTAATGTAGTAGGAATAATTTCATATTGATGTTGGCTGCTCGTTTTCAGTTAAGAAATTAAGAAAATAGATAAAATGTTTTCAAACAAACATTAACATGTCGAAAATAATAAATTTTAAACGAAAAATGTATAGTAAAAATAACTAAAAATGCAGTTTTGGGTCTGTGTAGATGTGACAACATTGTATCTGCCAAGCACTCTAACCTAAAAGTGTTTCGACAAAATAACGTTTACTTCTTTAAGATCAGTTTACATATCAGAGCACAGTTAGCTAAACTGGGAGATTTGCCATGACCAATTGATTTGCAAAAAAAGGAGTGCACTGCTTATTTACTCATTCACAATGTTTCCTTTTCCCAGTTGCTGTTATATGTTTTTATTAGGTTGCATGCATGAATTGCATTAACTGGCAACAGTGCAAGCCAATCATAACCACAAATTCAAAACATATGAAACACAGTTAACAATAATGTCACCCTAATCAACAAGGCCTACCCGAAGGAGGCAGCATTGGAAATGAATTATATAGATTTCATAAAAACTAACAAGACGTAAATAAACAAGCCCAAATCTTGGAGACGCCTCTAAATTTATATGGCAATAAGAATGTTAACGTGATTTATTATTGCTACAAGTAGAATTACCAATTGTGGTTATACATAAATCATAAGCAATATGAGCCATCTTTTAATTTTAGTTTAATGGGTTTTTACATACTCCACATTTGTTCTATGTCGTATGGCATTCTGGGGAGATCAAAGAAGTGTGTTAATGGACGTAAAAACGTAATAAATGGAAAATCAGAAGTGTAAAGTCATAACATGGCAGTCCATTTTTAACAGGTGCCTAAAAAATTTGGTAGCACATGTGCTGCATAATATGTTACATTTAGCTGAGTGACGAACCACTGTTACGTCAAGATCTGGTTAACAGAACCTCACAATAATTGAAGTATGTTTTAAATTTGTAAGCCATTACTGGTAATCAATAACAGATAATAAAACAACATACAATTAATTGATTTTTAACAGAAATAGAACACAAAACGAAAAGCACTTATTAATCACAAATTGGAGGCTTAAACTTGACAGCTCCAAGTGCTACAAGCTACGCCCTACTGACGTAAACAAAATTTTTGTCGGAGCACCCGTGACCCGTTTCTTAGACACCCGTTATATAAACCCGACATACTTTCCGGGCTTTGGTTAAAGGTTAGTTTACACAGTTACATTTTGGGGACGCGTAAGTAACAACATTTTTACTTTTTAGGGTTGCTAATTTGATAAACACGTAAAGCGGCAGAACATTTCAAACCAAAAGTGCATGCACTCGCATGTCAATTCGTATAACATAACAGATGGAACTTTCCCTAGAGGAGAGTTTACGCAGCTATATTTCAATTGAAGCTAAAGCGATGTAAACTTAAAAGCTACAATTTGGCAAATCAGATAAATGTTAAAGACTTTGGCAGTTTACTTCTACACATTATGGAACTAGGGCACCCAGCGCTTGTGGAGACATATTATTTTGCGCCCCTAATGTTATAGAGCCGCGCCCTACAATATGTGAAGAACACAACCAAATAAATTAAACAATCTTATAGACTGAAAGCTATTCTTTCGGGCTGTAGTTACTTTCCGTATTTTCGAATTTTCCGCGCGTTATTCTCGTCTCGACCGTTTCGCCAGTCGTTGTTGGTGAATTTCGTGCCGTTTTCATTCCAGATCTCTGAATGCGTTAAGGTGTCTTTCTTTAACTTTCATTCGACATATGGGCGGTTTATCCCGCAGCCGTTCTGGAGTTTTGTAACCTCACTTTTCGGGGCTACGTGCCTTTTTGATTCCCGCTTTGGCACTCGTGTGCATCTGTGGACCTGTGCATGTCTATGTTTGCACTAACGGCCACCAATCTGTATATTTTATATTGACATATGTGTTTTAGTTACTTCATATTTATTCATTGATCTGGCTGTTTTGTAAGTTTATTGCAGATTATTGAGATTTTGGCTAGGCTTTCGAGTTTATGAGTTCTCGTTTCTATCTGGGCATATTTGGTGTAGTAATTAATAACTCATTGTAATGATTATTGAATTTAAGATTTTGTAAAGCACCCATACCGTTCCCACTGTAGCTGGTCGGCCATCGAATGTGCTTATGTAGTCACGATGGTTTTGGTATCACAAACAAACTATTATAGTACTATACATATTTCTTGAAATGCGTTATCGGTATTGGGAACTTAGAAAATACACAAAAATTGTATACTTTTTTGTGCCCCTAAAGTGTGCGACCGCGGCGTACGCCACCCTCGCCACGCCCTAATTCCGGTTCTGCTTCCACACAAACAAGGCAGATGGCATTTGAGTTAGAAAAAGGTAAGTACAGCTACGTGATTTCAATGGAAAATAAAGAATGAAAATTGAAAAAAGTACGCTTTGGAGACGCTACTAAATTTGAAAGCTTTAACATGAATTTGTTTTAGGAAGCAAGTGCTACCAACTACACAACATTTTGCGTCATAATGTCACTACTGGCTACTTCCCCGCCTACTTGGTATATAATATAGACACTGCTAGAGTAGAAATGCATCCACTGCCGTTGTTCGGAACTCGTGTAAAACTATAGGTTCGCCTGATGTATATGAAAATATCGGTTAAGTGCGAACTGCCGCGGGATGTTGATTAAGATCCGACTAAAATTACTTCTGCCTGGAACTACCACCGACTGGGTTTGCTATCGACTTATATTGCCACCGATGTGAATTTACACCCAGCTGAAAGAACCACCGACGTGCCGAACGTCACTACTACAGTCCGCGTGTACCACCGACTGAAAACACTTCCGACCGCTTCTCACAGCAGTTGCTGCAACGCATCTTACGTGAACGACCACGAACTTGCATTTTCTCCGATATTAACAATTCGGCAGTTAGATACAGCAACATTGTTTTACTGTAATAAAATGTAATTAGTATTATGTTTTAACTTGTACGTAGATTTGAATTATTTCAAAATTATTACTAAAGCTGCTGTTTGTTTACAGCATACTATATTTTGGTCGGAAACGCATAGGCAAAAATTATTTTCTTCAAATTAGATAGTTATGTAACGCAGGTAGTATGTTTAATTTTGTACTATAATCTCTGAAACTTCTTTGTGGCGTGAATTCATAATTCATATTCTTATATGGGTATTCGCCACGAGTGGCGAAATACCCATATAAGAATATGAATTTTGTACTATCCTACAAAATCATCAAAGATCTTTTAGTTAATTTATGAATTTTTTAACATACATTAATTTCAGTTTATAGGGATATCGTTTTCCAATTTACGCCGCAAGCTCTGTAGCTCTTGAGCAAGTGGACGTAACGCCTATTGCGAAAGGGAATTGGTGACATTTCCGTTCGGTGGTGTTTCAGTTCGGTGGCAAATTCTACAAAGTCGCTTAAGTTCATTATAAACCCCTATTGTAGTAATTCATATTGGTGATAGTTTACTGGGTGATTATTTTAAATCGGATGTAAACTCAGTCGGTGGTAACCCACATTTTGATAAATATTACAATAACACACAATCGGAAGTAAAAACACTCCGTGTTATTTCATGCCATGGTGTTTAACACAGCTGTGTGAAATTGGTGTACAACTGAGAATTATCTTCCCCCCACATCACGTCCTTATGGACTACCACTGCCAACAGGTTTGAAAGTTTGTCCACATTGTGTGCAGTTGGGTGCAAGTACGCGTAAACATTCAAATCGGATTGACGCAAACCGCGCGAACTCGTGGGCTGCGTAAACACGCCGAAAAGTATAATTATTTTTAGCAGATAATTTCTGAAACTCGATCCCTCGGGCACTCGCCGACCGTTGGCTTCCATTATTAAATCCCGCCTCTTTGTACATTTTAATCCCCGATGTTACGCCGATTATTTTTGGATTCGCGACGGATAAGTCGAGCAGGCGATTTTGGAAGCTCATTGAGAGTGCCTGGGAATAAGCACTCGATGTGGAGAATCTTGAACCGATTTATCGCCGCAATAATTTGCCGAATTTCACGGTGCACCGGAAAACAATAATCTACGCCCGCGAAGATAACTCTGAATCATACGAGCTCGAATTCGTATCGGTCGTGCCACTTCAAGTGCAATGTATCGCGAACATAGCTGATAAGTGTGCAAACACGATGTCCTTGTCAATTGCATTTGCCGAACATTTTATTTTGTTTTTTGGGTGCTTAAGTAACATGACACAGCAGGAATAATTACGAGGCTAGCTAGAGAAATTAGGCGGGGCGGAGGGGTGGGGATTTATTATTTATGTACACTTCAGTACACATTTTCTATACTAGGGGGGGGGGGGGTAGATACATTCACCTATTCTCTAGGCCTACCACTTAAATATGGCATTAACACTTGACATAATTAAACTACAATATTGTCAATTTGAAATTTGAAAATCAAACTTTCTCCATATTTTCCTGTGTTCTAAAGCTTTAAACTCTAATTCTGAGCAACAACGACCGCTAGTGTAGGTCGGGCTAGTAAAGGGTGCACTACTACAATAAAAAATATTAATTTCTCTTAAAGGTTTGTCTATTTATAGCAGTCATAACGATGCTATTTGAAATTTAAAGTCAAAACAAGCACGCTGCAACCTAGTGTTCGCAGCTAATAGGCGGAATTAGATTCTGTACGCAATCACTACTTTCGATTTTATTAACTACTCCAGCACTTTGGGCCTTTTGTTTATCGAAGTTCTTCAGCTTACTTTGTAAAAACAAAGTTCTATTTTAAAGCAAACACGTAACAGTTCATTTGCAGAAACGCTTCGTTCAGAGTGGAGTGGCCTTGACTTCACCGCCTGCAAAAGCTGGGTTAGCATTTAGACAAAATGAGTAGCTAGTACGCTACGGTGATTTAAGTGGATTTGTTTAAATAGAAAGTTCCTTGATGGCCCGCATAGGCAACCCCACTTGCTTGTAAGGGGAGGTTGCTTCTTAAGCCACACGGATTGCCTATACTGCACTTAAGGGGGTGCATTAAAAAATTAAATCAAAATTAAATTTAAAACGAGGGTGATCTGATAAGTGATAACGGAGTATAATCATTAAGCTTTAAATATTTCAAATATTTCATTCCATAGTTTTTTTAAATACAAGAGACTCGGAGAACCAATAGGTGAATGTTGAATTATCGCAGCTCATCCTGTTGAAATCAGCTGCAGTTGCTTCAGCCATTTGCGCTTCGGCCACATAATGACAGCTGTTTATGCGTATTCGTTTTCTCGGTCCAAGTGGCAGTCGGGGCCGTTATGTGGTACTTGTTCCGGTTTTTTATTCGCTTTTTACGTCCCCTGTTAGCCGGCTCATCGCGAACGCTTCGTTAACCATCCCGGTTATGTCTTCTGTCACCGCCGACGTAACAGCTGGAAATGATGTGGCGCTAAATTGCAGCGATATAGTCGATTATCAGAGCAGATATCGATTACTGCACGCTTTCGAATCGATTTCATCTATGCCGTTTCGGTTGCGACAACAATTATATAAATAATCGCCGGCCTCGTCAGCCTCAGCACCACACGCGTGGCCAAGTCAGGTACAGTAACAATGTACAGCTTCCGAGACTGTTTTAATACTTTTAGAAACAGGGGAATAATAAATACTTCGATTTGAGTTACAGGTAGAATTAAATATTTATTTTAAGTAAATACTAGTCACGGGAAGTCAAATTGCAAAAAATTGGAAAAAATCTTCTCCCCTTAATTGCAATCAAGAATCGACGCAACTTCTGATAGTCCATCCAGCTACTTCCTGTTCTACTCTAAAATCACCGCGCCAAGCAACCTCATCGTTAAGACACTTCATAAACCGTAACCAACGGCTGTGGGCGTTGTGCAAACCAAAATTCATTCGTTTATAGTGATAACTTCTCAATGGGATTATAATAAAAGTTTCATTGATATTCAGATGCAGGCGGGATTTGGAAGCTTTTTAAATTTAAATTTAGAAAATACTGTTTATTCATTGATTCGGTGGGTGCAGCCCTGAACGAATGAAATTGGGAACAATAATATTGTTTAAAGGTCTATAGTCACTACACTCCCCACACAAACGATACGAACAGTTTGATTTTCAACCAAATGGACGGTAGCAGCTCCAGACTAGATGAACGTTCAATAATACCACTATTCATTCTTGAGAAGACCGTGGTCCCGGATTAAGACGTCAACACTTCGCAAAACGAGGAGGACCTACTGTAACAATTTTGTGTAGTGTTTTCATAACTCCATAATGTTTTGTATCAATGTTGATATGAGCATTATAGTAGTTGTAATGGTCAAAAGGAAGAGCAATATGTCTGTGATAGCATAACCTATTAATCAAAGCAAGACCACCCAAGTGTATTTTAGAATACCCAAAATTTACTACAGTCAAAGCTTTTATGGATAAACATACTCGAAGAAGCTGATATTGTTACGACTAGAGACCTCAACAGGAAGAAACTACACTGTACAGATCACATTGAGACTATCAGAGAAACGAATAAAGAAAAACTGGTTGGAGAAATGCGACGAACCATTAGTAACACAGAAATGCTAGTTTTTATTTGTGCAAGTTTCGGTTCTACCTTCGCTATGGAAGTACTGCAACACACGTAGCAGACAGTAAAAAAACTAGGCAAATGTTAGGGCTAAGGCCGATTACACACTGGAGAAACAAATTTCGTGAAACTTGTAGCTGAAACTAATCGCATGAAACTTTGTTTCTTGTACAATTCACACCAGTGAAACTTGTTAGATTGAATTGTTTCGCCGATTCGACATTGTAGCATGCAAATATGTCTTCCGATCGGGATGTGGTTTTGTTATGGTGGGTAAACCGTTGGAATAATGGATTAAGAAAAAGTAGACGATTTTGGATGCATTCTGTCAATCTAATCAATTTTCAACATGGTGCTTCTGTTGTTGGTAGCGGACTGCTGCAACATTCTGAGAAGTTCAAAGAATGTTTAAGGACAAACCAGCTAAACTTGTGCCTGGTTCATACTACTAGCCACTATTAATGAGCATCAAAACTCAAATAATTCCGAAACAAATATCATGAAACAGAACATGTCCTGTTTCATGAAACTTGTATACACAACAATTTTTGCTTCCTGTTTCAGAAACACCTGCCTGCATCATCTCATTTGAATATACGTGCTATGTGTTAATGAAACAAGTTTCCCGTTTCATGCAACGAGTTTCACGAAATTTGTTTTTCTCCAGTGTGTAATCGGCCTAATAGAGCACATACGATCATGCAAGAAGAGGCTGTGACATCCAAAAAAATGGATGGCTGTGTGCAAATCGAAGGAGTGCACAGGACAACCACATATCAAGAATACAAGACAGTGGACTTGTCAAAATCACAAGGAATCTGTCGTCCATCAAAGGTATAAGATGCCCAAGAAGATTAAAAATCTATGGAAGGACTGGATGGAAAGGACGTTGGTTGGCCATGCAAAAAATCTAGTTGTTTGTATACAACATTTTATTAGAGCAAGAAAGAAGGCTATGATAAAGTGAATATTGCCAAGTTTACATCAAGCCCAATTGATTTTTAGATTCCAACTGTGTAATTTAGCGGCCATCTTGGACGCCTCCGGTAAAGAAACTTGAAAAATGGCGATGTTCTTACTGGAATTGCAATCTCCAGTGCCGGGAAACCCCCTTTGGTGTTGTACGGCTGCAACTGAAACTAGAAGCGTTCAGATGTTCCGGCCGTTCAGACAAGCCCTATTCGGGAGATCCGCATCGCACGGGATAATTGGCACGATTAAATCCGCCTTTATTCTGTCGGCCGAGAGGGAATGGAAAACTTTTGTTTCCCGAAAGGTCGGGTGATCTTGCAGGGGCGGCTGGGGAAAGGCACGAGGATGTCGTAACCCCGAGAAAGAGCATCTCGAATTATCCCACTATTTATAAGTATTGGCGAGCGCCGTTTGTTTGCATGGCTCGGAGGCGCATATTGCGAGGTATTCGCCATACCGCGAACTGCGCCGCTGTATTTTTAGCGTTAGCTGTTTATACATAGCTCGCTAATCGCGAAGGTATTCGGTGGATACGTTTTCAAACCTTTTTCCGGAAAATCGATTGGCCGGGCCGCCGACACTTCAAGGCCGAGTCCGAATTGCACCTGATAAGGCTTGCACTTAAAGTCCCACGCCAGCAGAGGATGTTTCCCATCGATTTCCTGCAACTCTGGGCTGCTTGGCACCGTTTCGGACCCGGCCATCCGCAGGACTTGCCGCATGGACTTGACTCGCACTTTCGGTTTTTATTTCAGGAAGGCAGCTTTAAATGTCGACAATTTATGGCTTATTGTTGGTACTGAAATAACGCGAATTTATGGCATACTCGTATGTAAGCAAGAGCGTACGTAAATATTAAATAGCTTGGAAATATTCCATACTTTATATGTTTCTGGCCGGCTCAAATCCTAATGGAAAACTCAGAAACTAAATACATTTTTACAGGTTGGAAACATTAGGATTTTTTCAAACGTTTTGACCTTTAGTTTGCTTCAAAACCATTATGTAGTACTGCCAATCTTCGATTTTACAAATCAAGCTACAGATGATGGCCTTATTGTCAACACTGATATGCTATGAATGCCAAGTTTTACTGTTTCAACGTCCATATGAGTTTGGATTTTATTATTTTTTATACAACTTAATGCGATGGGGTGCCAGGTGGGGTAAAGAACCTCAATGCTTCCGATGAAGCATTCTCTAGAATCTAGATGGTAACGTAAAAATCGTGTGTCACTAATGAAAATCAGTGCGTTCAATTCTTCACAAGTGACCAAAATAACTGTAGTTTCATAAGTATATATACCTACTACATATTGCAAATATTAAATGGGGTGGCCCAGGGCTCCGCTATAGGGCCACTCTTTTCTACATAGCCTGAGTTATGAACGGTACGAATGATGTGAAGACTTTAATCTCTCTCTTTTAATCACGGATTAAAAAGTTTTACAAATAGCAAGATGGCAGTAAAAGAATAAACATAATACGATACGTTGTAAAGGATGCTAAAATTGTGGGGCCTGAATCAAAGAATGTCAACTATATGACCAGCTTTCAATCTTGGAGGCTTCTGGCATAATTAAGTTGCTCGAATTGATAATTACAAAAGGTGGGCGTTTCGTAAACGTTGCCCTCGATCAATAGCTCTGATTAGATAGCTAATCTAGTCTGTATTAAAATTTTATCATTTGGGTTGTATAAAACGCGCGATAACCTGAATCAAATTGCGCCGTTGGGAAATTTAGTTTTTGCAAAAAATATTCAGATAGAACTGTCGGGGATTCCCATTAATTAAGCCCTATTGTGGCAGTTATCCCCAATTCAAATTTCATTATTTGCACCACTTCAAGGGCTTTATTGCTGCTGAGGCACTATTTATGAAACATTCTGAATGGGCTTGGGCCTGACAAGTTAATTTGCCGGGGAGAGAAATTTGGCCGTTCATGCATTTTTAACAATTCATAAAATCGATGCGAAGCTTCAAATACTTCTCAAACCATTATCACAGAAATTAAGCGCTCGAATTAATCGCGTTGGAGCCTCCTGTTTTCCAATCCTTTTATGAATAAATAAGCTGGGAAGATGGCAGGTCTGGTAGCTAGGCAGCGGCTGCGCACGCATTTTCGGATTTATTGGCGGCCCCAATCCGCAAAAGCTACTCGCATAATATTTTTGGGACACTGCGAGTTAATCTTAATGGGGTGACTGAGCGTTGCGAATTGCGCATTTACTTGTTTAGTGTTTTTAGAATAAGGGTGTTAATCTATCTTTATGTTAGATTGTTTTTCTTTTGTTTGCATTTATAATTGACACTTAAACCCACCAAACATTTGAAAGAATGTATGGTAGATAGTTGTAGCGAATTTCACGGGTTGCTATTTGCGTATAGCATGACGATATAATATCCCACTGTCCAAAGTACCCCACTCTCCTCTATTGAAAACTGTCCTGTCTCAAGCAAATTTACGCTTGCACCTGAGTACAATCAGCTACAAGTGTTCTTGGTCTTATTTACCTGGTTCTTCTTCGTAGATAATATTCAGATGCAGACGTTTATTTGTACGAGATGGTTTATACTCAAATGCAAGCGTTGATTACATGAGATGTACTATATGCAGTTGAATTTCAAGGCTCGCACTGGGACTGGGATTTCGAAAACCATTTAGGGGTTTAACTGCAAAACGCGTTATGCTTGATGGTAAGCACATTATTGAGTTTCATATTATAAGGTTAGGAAAAGGTTGGCATCAGCATGGTAATAAGGAAAATAATTCTGCCCCGGCTCGTCCGAAGGGTGGGCGTTTGCACCGACTTACAACATGGACGCTCAGCTGTGGGGCTGCGCCAATCGATAGCGCTAGGCACGGTTTAGCCAAATTTGGAGCAAGGTAAAGCCCGAGAGTTCCGCGGCAATCGCCATTGCGCCATGTGCTGTCCGCCTAATCCGACGCTGTTTTTAAGACTTATGACGCCTGTCAGAAAACTGCAATGTTTGTTCCATACGGCCCAATTGTGCCCGTCGAGGCATGTGGACGAGCTAATTGATTCTTTTATCTATAATTAACTGCTATTTATGTGTTTGTTGCCTCCGACAGGCTGCCAGACGGGGCTGAATAATGTAGGTCACCCGTCGTGGTCGCACATCGGCGTCCTGTCCGAATTTCGCATTATGCGGATCACGCGTGAGCTGATTTTCATACGTGAATCTCATCTCGATTCGGCAGCTGCGCCAGGTGGCGCGATTTTCCGGTTTGCACGTTTGGGAACAATCTAAAAAGGCACGCAGGGCCATCCGTGCGGCAGAGGCGTGCTGCTAATTAACTTAAACCAGGGGGCCGAAAAGGTCGTTAAGATATACATTTAGTCGAGTAGTGTTACGAATTCGATTACGGTCAGGAATCACGAAGGCTTAATTCATGTATATCGATTAAGCGTAAATTCGGCGTGGAAACCACCACGCTGCGTGCGGCGGATTTTTGCATTTTCGTGCTAGGACGACGTTGAAATAGAAACTGCATTTACATTACTTCTGCGGAGGTGGAACAAAGCTATGTAAATAATTAAACCATAGATCAGACCACAGGGGCATTCGATACAGTAGTGGCCTGATAATCCGAATCAATTAGAACCAAACCGATTCGAAGTATGGAAAAATGGAAACTTCCGGATTACTGGATCATTTAATAAACTTGTGTTAGTTAAATATACAACGATTAAGAGCAAAAATGTCGATATCAATGTTTCCAGGGAACCGAAACGGCAACATCTGGATACATATATTTCCGGGGGTTAAACTGTTGCAAGTGCATGATAAAACGGTAAATGTGATCGAGTTTTGCAAGAAAGCACGAGTAAAATCAAACACTAAAAGCTATTGGTACATGCGATGCATTAAGAAAAAATATAGCAATCTAGCATCGACTTTTTAAAAGTTTTCCACCCGTGGACCTGTCCAATTACTAACGTGCCTAAGAGATAACGATTCTTACCTTCCGGTTTTATCTAATCTTTTTATTGTTTTATGTCATTGATTGTTAACGTCCTGACGCCGCGCCGTATTTTAACGCTATTGCTTTTCCAGTAAATCCGCGTTTAAGTTCGTTCAATATAACTACTTGGTATCCTACATGAAAGCGTTTGACGATCCGGATTACCGTGGACATCGAATTAACGTGACATTGCTGTTTCCTATTGGTAGCACCGCATTTCGTGTTCTAACCTAACTTCAAAGTCGCAACAAATAATAATTATAAATCAGTCTAGGTGATCTTCGCAAGAAAACAAATTGCAGCAGGCATGCCAATTTACCATTGTACCAACGTGACATTTCGCTAAAATTGATTAGCTGCTTGGCAACATAAGTCGAGGTGAAGCGTTGAGAAATAACCTCACTTTGCTAAACAAACGAATTACGTCAGCTACAGCAACGATAAGATATTTGCAATTTAAGATACACCTGAAAACGCACTGGCAATCGAGTTAGTAAATCTATAAAACAAACAGCTGCAATAGCTATGAACTACTCGATATTTGAAGATTTCAACAATTTTGGCTAATCATTTAAACTTAACACAAAATTCACTCAACTCAACCCGTACGTTGAAAAAAAAAGGAATAACGTGAGTCCAGTGCAAAACAAATGAATAACAGTGAAGCTGGTTGCTTGATCGGAACACCCTTGAAGCCATAGTAGATAAAAACTATTAACGGCTTCAAAATAGACAAGCACGGCGGCGACATTGAAAAGTAATAAGAGCTAATTCAAATTCCTGTTGTAGATTTTGCAGTAGTCGATTTCAGAAACAAGTGAATAACGGCGGTGACAGCTAGAAATTGGATTTGTTACTTACGTAACCGTAACGTAGCCAGCCGAGTGGCCTGATGCGAAATTACGGACACCGTTATCGTAGGCCGGCGCAAAGTGTTAAAAATCAATATTTATCTATTCCAAGGCCACTAGATAATTGCCGCAGGTTTATGGGTCGTACATATCTGCACTAGTTTTGCTTCTAAGCTGATTGATGGTACCTATGCGCTTTTATGGCTCGCAGTAAAAATGAAGCATCACTCCAGCTGCTACTCGAGGAGTTCGCGAGCATATGACAAAGCAGAACAGTAGCAGCCGCTTTTCCGTTGTTTTATTTTGGCAATTCTAAGATACATTACTATCACAACTTACAATCAGTGTCTGCTCGATTATTGTGAAAATTCCTCTCTGTTTTCACTAACAACAAAATTTTTGGCAATCTGATTTTTCTGGGAGACGTCCAATTCTCATGACAACCGACTTCGATAGTTGATGAAATTTACAACGCCAACTGATGCAAGTTTTTACATTTAGCTTTGACAACTGCGTATTTTTGAGGAACATTTCGAGTGAGTAATGCTTTAAGTTGAGTTAGACCAGACTCAGTCATACGAAAATAGTGGTTGTGTAAACTTGGCTTTAACAGAAGCGCCACCTTAAGTCTTTCGGCTGAAGAGAAAGTTTGTTTGGAACCGCTGCAATTGCCATGCAATAGTAGCGCTAATGCACAGGATGTCGTTAAATTAATTTTCCACTTGCTATTTCAGCACCAAACTTTTGTGATGAACACAAAATTGAACGGCGAGTTCTGCCGTACGATGCAAGTAAAAATTAACAAAAAAGTTCATCAAAATTGAGTTCATTAAAGTTAGGTTACGGCCGTAACCATTTTTGCAAGTTGTTACATTCAGAACTACTGGAAAATTATGTAAGTATATGTAAGACCAAAGTAACGCAAAGGATTCGATGGGATACACCTGAAATAAACAGCTAAATCCCTAGCCAATTCAAGTCCACAAGGTAGGAAAATTTTAAACCCATTGGGAATTTTAAAATATCACCTAATCGCCCGTAATTCTCTTGCCGGGCAGATCGTACGAGCAATTTACGCATCCGAACGTTTCATGTAATCAGCAAGGTCGCGCGACGTAACGGACCACGTGGTGGCCATTAGCGGATGAATTAGAATGTGCCACTCGCATTGTCTTGCCGCGATAAGGTTATTGATTACACTTTTGAGTAAAGCATGACCCGGTGTCAAGCGATCGCCAAGTTGCGTGCTGGGGATTATTCTAGATTACCGGGTCACAAGGACGAGCTAGTATTTTGCGGTTCTTTCGGAGGGCAGAGGGCGCTGGTCAGCACGTGCTTTGAACAAATGCAATACTCTGCAGGCTGGTTACTACCGGTTCTTTAGAAGCAAATTTAGTGGATACCACCCGATTCGAACACTCTAGAGCTTCTCTAGGTAAGCTCTAGGAATCTGGAGTCACTCTAGAGTTTACCTACAGTAGAATGCACGTGTGAGACTACTACTAGTCGTAGTCAGCACGTGTGAGGCCACTGCTAGTCAGTATGGCGACTTTCCGTTTTGTCCATATTTATCCTACGTAGTGGTAATTTAGTGATAATAAATAGCTGGCACATTTAGTGCCTGCAAATAAATGTAGTGAGCAATTTTGCCAAGCGTAGCCAATGCATAATCATATGGTTTTGTTTGTTTCTATTCGTATCGATTTGTACAGATGGAAAAAATCTCTACAGTTTTAGAGAACCTGTGATTCAAAAATTTTTTTTAAATCTGTTTTATATTCGATGATCAATTGTGATATAATCGGACTACTTAATACTATTGTTTTTCAACCTTTAACTTGATGTACCAAATAGATATGTTTGTTTATGTACTTTGTTGCCATTTATGAAGTACTAACCTCACTTTCTGTGTTTGAGGAAGGAATCGAGCTTTTCAAAATATTGGCGTTAGATCGAGTTTTCTTTTGAATTATCGAAGTATTTATACAATAAACAGCTGCAGAAGAGTATGAAAATAAATGTTGAAATATCAAAACAGTTTTAATATCGACCAGTGACAAAACACCAGATAAAGCTTGAGCGACAAGGTCAAGGTCAAGGAATTTAAATACCTAGACGCAATGACCATTAAAAGGAGGAATCTGGGAAAAGGGGTACAAATAGATACCGTTACGAACACAACTGAGTATCAAACCATTATAAGATTCAATTGAGGAGACAACTGAGATGGCTAGGACACTTATCAGATGGAAGACGAAAGAACAACGATGAAGGAATCAAAGAAGCAACTGAAATAACAATGGGCACACATTAAGACACTCACGAGAAATATGAAGAACGGAAGAAGCTGAGGAAAGCGATACCCGAACACCTCTCCACAACATAAGGTAAAAGATGACGGATTAAGTAAGTACAATATTCGCTACTAATTCGATTAAGCCGATTATAAGAGCTTTTTTACTAAATCTATAAAACTAAAGGTTTTTATAGCCTAAAAATCAAGTGTCCTTTTAAAAGGACATTGGGTACACGAGTGTCTAATTATATTGTGTTTTGTTTCGAAGTCTTTTGCAAAATTTAAGAGCAGTGTTCAACGAAACTATAATAATTATAGACTCTCAACGATGCCTGTAAAGCGGTCACAAACGAAGACTCCGTTGAGATCAGACCAGAAAATATTTCTAAATCAAGATAGCGAGGGAAGCGATGGTCAAGATAACCTTTTTTGACTAAGATATGAGATTAGCCAAGAAAAGCACGCATACAACGCCAGCAAGATAAGGAAGTGCATGCATACGGTTCACAAGGACATACCGCGTGTTGCTGAGTTATCAAGGAGTACTTGATTTCAACTGAATTGAAAATTATGGGCAAAGTAAGTTTCAGGGCAAGCAGTAACGGTCTTCCAATTATGAAAATACAATTCCAATATTTTTGGATCATCATACGCATGTTAAACTCAATCGGGGAACACGCTGTATGTAAAAAAGTGATACACTAAATTTCCGCTTTCAAATGGAACTTTTTCACGAATTGGTTTTACTGCTGAGAATCGTATTGTGGCTCTAAATAATTTATCAGTGGCAAATCTGCACAGGAACTACGAGCGACGCATAGGTATGTAGTTTGGGTGGAGTCTATCAACGACCCAACATGAAAATATAAAGAACTTGGTCATGGTCTTTCCATTTTACTGCATAATTGTGATGTGCTGTAGTGTGTCTCTGTGTTTTATATAGTGACCTAGTGACCTTTGATAAAGTTGCCTTGGTTGCTCAGTTTACAGAAATAGGAATAATATAATATCACCCACTGAAGTAAGTCTTTTGTTGAACTGTCTACTACAAGTGTTAAAACATCAAAACAGAATACAGTATTCTGCCCCATCTTAGCATAGTGGTGACCTCGACGTGATTTTGAAAGTACGTTTTTTAAAATTCAGTGTTAGAGGTGTTTCCACTTCTCATGATCCTTGGGAATGAATAGTACCCCCAGTAGGTCATGTTCAATGCCACTTATACATTTTAAATTAGGTTATAATTTCTAACGTTTGGAAAATACACTTATAGCTAAAAGTATTTGTTAAACATAAAATGTGACCTAACGAAGATACTTAGCAGTTGCTGTTTTTTGCGGAAGAACACTTAGAAGAAAAAATAATACATCTGATGTAGGGAAGAGCGGGGTTAAGTGGACTATCAGGTTAACTGGTTCTTTTGAATTTATTTTTTTCCAAATATCGACTGTGGAAAATGGCCTTACTAAAAGATATTTCTTCCGGTACTACTAAAAAATAGTTTATTCTGTTCTGCATTTAACAGTTTTCACTTTTCAGTTGTGTTTGGTTGTGACTAGGGTTGTGCCTTTGACCGGTCAACAACTTTTTGGTCAATTGACCGGTCAATTGACCAGCCAATTGACCGCTCATTTGACCATTTAAATTTTTGTAATTAACCTTTTTTAATCAATTGTATTGATAGTTCTGTAAGTTTAAGCAAGTCACAAGGTTAACTAGTATCATATTACCACAAAACCTTTTGTTTAGTATTTATAAGTGCATATAATTAACAGTTTTAACAAATATTTCATTTTATACTCTCGGTAACTAAAATAATACACCATTTATTGGCCATATATTTACGCTTCAATAAAAACAAATCATTACTGCATAAGTACAGCAAAGAAGAGAATAATAACAAACTAAAATGTATAAGAACCCCCCAAGAAACATTGGTCGCTGTGTGAATCCCCTCGCTAAATATGTAAATCCCTGCATTTTTGCAATTTCAGTAAATGTTTGATTAGTTACAGGCTTACAGCCAATAATAAAGACCTTCTACAAAAAAAACCGTTGATTGATAGTGTAATTTAATATAAGCAATTTTAAGGCTAAAGGAGCATTTGACAGTGAATTTGACCACACAGTTTTTGACCGTGGTCAAATTGACCGTCAATTGACCGGTCAATTGACCAAGCACAACACTAGTTGTGACAGCAGGTAAGTTGCTTAACTATCGTATATAAAACAATATTACTATTCACTTGATTTTTAAGTGCTATTAAAAGCTAAATTGCTGACGATATTTATAAAAAATATGTACTGTATCTTCCATCCAGTTAACTCCAGTTTAATCCAGGTTTAATAAAAATGT